>CABHPP010100402.1:0-31073 GCA_902168425.1 Peromyscus attwateri
AAAAAAAAAAAAAACGGCAGATAGCTCAGACAGATAGGAGCCACAGGAAAAAGAAGGCAGTTTTATTTTCTCCCATTGACCTAGCAACTTACAGATTCTTAACATTTTCTACTAATCACGTTTAAGACTATAGTTGAGCACATAAGATCCTTCTTCTTAGATATTACCCGAATTTAGCCTTTAGCTAATTCATTTCCCCATTGGTCACTTCCCTTTAGGGTTGCAAATGATAATTAACAATTATTGCCCCTCTATGTGATTCTTATCACCCCTCTGTTTGACCCTGGAAGCCTGGCTTTGCACTGCTAAGGGAATACTCCTTGTAAGTGTATATATACCAGGACTTCCAGGGCACAGGAGGACAGAGAAGAGAAAAGAGAATGGAAAAACTAGATGGGTAAGAACTTGAGAGGAACAAACTGAGATGGGGAAGAACTAGATTGAAGGGCTAGAAGAGAGTACTAGAGGAACGAGATGGAAGATGAGGAAGAGCCAGATGGGGAAGAACAAGATGAGGAAGAGCCAGATGAGAGAGAAAGAGATGGGAGAGGAGCTGATAGGAGAAAGAACTAGATGGATGAGAACCTAGAAGGGACAGAACTAAAAGAAGGAATTAAGATAAAACTTAGAGGGGACAGTAGATAAATGTAAGGAGAAATTGGGCAAGAAAGGAGCTAAAAATGAGAGCAGAGTATAAGCTTGTAGAGAGAGAACCGACACAAAATAATAAAGCATATGGACTAAGGAGTTTCGTGTACATAGACTGATTTCTTTTCATCAAAGACTAATTATCAGCTGGCTGTAGATTCTTCCCGGACCCTGGGAGGGGACTATCGAGGGGCTGGACCCCCGTAGTCCCCGATAGGGGGAGACAAGCTATAAATGTTTTTCATGTTTTTGTCACCTGACTTGCTCAACAGAAATGCCTGTCTACCCGTCCTTATGGTATGAAAACCCTGCTTACATGATCTGAATAGAACAATTTTGATAACTACTTTGTGACTTAACATTGATTTAATATAAAATCAGTTTTAACAGCCCAAATACTGCCACTATGTGGGTACTTAGGAACTCCCTCCCACATCAACAAAAACAGAATAGAAAGGGTGAGCATGGTGGTGTAAGTCTTTTATCCCAGCATCGGGGAGACATAGACCTAGGGTCTCTGTGAGTTCAAGTTCAGCATGGTCTACAAAGCCGCTTCCAGGACCAGGAAACCAGGGCTACATCGTGAGACACTCGCAAAAACAAAATGCAAGCAAGCAAGCAAACACACAAAGCCCCACACAACCAACTAGGCACAGGGCTAAATGCGATCAATTTCTCCGAAGAAGGCCACATGCCACGACAGTCTGTACCGCTTGTTTAGAAAGGGGCACACTGCCAAATGTCAGAAAACGATGCTCAGACTGTCCAATGTCACATTTCTAACCTTTAAAAATCCTCTAGTGGGGCTGGTGTTTTGGCCGAGCAGTTAAGAGAGTGTACTGTACTTCCAGAGGATGAGTTCAATTTATAGCACCCACACTGGGTGGCTCACAACCCTTTGTAACTCCAGCACTAGGGGATCTGACGCCCTCTTCTGAACTCCTTAGGTACCTTCCCTCACATGGACACACCCACACACATACACCCTTACAATTACAGAAGTTAAAAAAAATATATATATATAAATAAAATCCTCTGGTATCCAAGTAGGATAATGGAAAAACAAAGCTATTAGTGACTGACTCAGTGGCAAGGTTAATACTGCCCAACAGACCTACAGGCTCTGAGAAACTGCCCTAGGGCCATTACCATTTGTTTTATATTTAGCTCTGTTGGAATATCACCCTAGCTGCTCAAAAATATATCACTTGCATAAAGCTCCATGGTCCTACTCTCAAAATTAACGCAGACATCTAAACACACAGTATTTTGTGGCGTTATTTTATATACAAGAAATGATTTTATTTTAAGTGTCAAAGCAGTTGGTACCAACCATTTCGTTTGTCCACCTTTCTGCAACTTAGTGTATCCCTGTGACTAAGTCCTGGCCCCTGGAGTCCTAGCAGAAGTGTGGTATGAAAGTTCACAGGACCCTTCCTGTAAAAGGCAGTTGAAATATTTTCAAAAAATAGTGTTGGAAAACTAAATGTCCACAAGCAAAAGAATGAAGTTAGATCTTTACTATGCTATATACAAAAATTAATTCAAGATGGATCAAAGACCCTAATGTAATAGATAAAACTACAAATGCTAAGAGCAGAATGTTGTTGGTCTTTGGTCTTTGTCTCTTTGGGGGGCCGCCACCCAGCTCCCAAATAAATCACACATGGAGGTTTATTCTTAATTATAAATGCTCAGCCTTAGCTTGGCTTGTTTTTTGCCAGCTTTTCTTAAATTATCCTGTCTACCTTTTGTCTCTGGGCTTTTCCTTTTCTTACTTCTGTAAATCTTATTCTTACTCCATGGCTTGCTGTGTAGCTGGGTGGCTGGCCCCTGGAGTCCTCCTCCTTCCTCTCTTGTTCCTTCTCTGACTACTTCTTTCTCCCAGATTTCTCCCTCTATATATTCTCTCTGCCTGCCAGCCCCACCTATCCCTTCTCCTGCCTCACTATTGGCCGTTCAGTTCTTTATTAGATCATCAGGTGTTTTAGACAGGCACAGTAACACAGCTTCACAGAGTTAAACAAATGCAACCTAAACAAAAAGTAATATACCTTAAAATACTGTTCCCTAACAGGAGAAACTATATTTGATTTGCATATAACTATTTTGATATGATACCAAAATTACACTTAAGGAAAAAAAAAAAAACAGCTGGACACATAATCCCAGCACTTGAGAGGCTGAGGCGGGAGTTCAAGGCCAGCCTGAACAGCATAGGAAGACACTGCATTAAAAAAAAAATATATATATATATATATATATATATATATATGAATTGGATTGTATCAAGAAAAATGTTATATATCAAACAATGTTACCAATAGAATGCAAAGACAACCTGGGGGATGGGAAAGATAGTGCAAGTTATACATCTGACCAGAGTTAAAATCCATACTACGCCATACAAAATAATCCAACAAAAACATGAACAAATGAATTGAGCAGACAGATACTTCTCCAGGGGGACAAACTAAAAATCAATGAATGAGTACAGGATACAATGCTCATATTACTAGTCATTAGGGAGGTGCAAATCAAAACCATGGTGAGGTGCCATCTTACACTCACCATGATGCTGCTCTTTCAGCAAAGGAACAAAAATAACCCAGGAAACAAGTATTGGTAAGAAGTGGAGAAACACCCTCCTTGTGCATTACATGTGAGAATTACACAAAATGGCACAGCTTCTGGGGGAAGAAAGTACATCGTATATTCATGTTCACCATAGCATTATTCACAGTAACCAAAAAAACAAAGAAACAACTGGACCACCTACCAGCAAATACATGGAAAAGTACATGTGACTTCTGTATGCGATGCAAGACCCTCGGCCTTGCAAAGGGAATTCTGTCTGGCACATGCTACCTAACAAGTGGACACCGATGCCATGCTGTTTGCTGGACTAGACCAGGCATAGACAAACGCTGGCAGGACTCCACTCACGGATTCAGAGAAGCCAGATCACAGTGACAGAGAGTAGAGTGGCTGCCAGGGGCAGAAGAGAGAAGAATTCTTTAATGAACTTTCTGCCTGAAAAGAGAAAAAACATTCTAGATATGATGCTGGTAATGGTCGCACAGCAAGGCAGGTATGTTTAATGCCAAAGAACTAACTAAGCCATACACTTAAAATGGTTAAACTGTAGCTGGGTGGTGGCGCACGTCTTTAATCCCAGCACTTGGGAGGCAGAGGCAGGTGGATCTCTGTGAGTTCGAGGCCAGCCTGGTCTACAGTGTGAGATCCAGGAAAGGCACAAAACTACACAGAGAAACCCTGTCTCGAAAAACCAAAAAAAAAAAAAAAAAAGAAAGAAAAAAAGAGAAAAATGGTTAAACGGTGAAGTTTGTTGTGTGAGTCTGTCATGCTTACACATGAGAGGTAGTTGGTATATAAGCTCTTTTTGTTTGTTTGTTGTTTTATTTTTATTTTTCAAGACAAGGTTTCTCTGTGTAACAGTCCTGGCTGTCCTGGAACTAGCTTTGCAGACCAGGCTGGCCTTGAACTCACAGAGATCCACCTGCCTCTGCCTCCCAGGTGCTAGGATTAAAGTGTGCGCCACCACCACCCAGTGGTATATACTCTTTCTTCCTTCCCTTCTTCTGGCTGGAATTCTATCCTTGCGCCTCACAAATTGTACCCTGTACAGCTTTTAAAGGAGATACGGAGAACACACAGATTTTTGCATGGCAGGGAAATAGCCAATCTTGTTCAGCCACTCACTGTTCTTTTTTATCTGTCCCTTGCAAACAACAGTAGAGGTCGTATCTATACGAACCTGTGTTGTTCAGGACCATCCTCTGAGCCAAACCGCTACCATCCCCAGGAGCTCCGCTGGGCCTTTTCTCAAAAGGTCACCACAGCTGAGCCTGTTCCCTCATAGAAGGAGGGGGCAGGGAGAGTCACGGGACTATCACCTGAGTATCCAGCTGTTCCTCCCAATCAGCCGTATGCAATTCTGTCCTAACTGCACACTACGAGGAGCACCCACATCCTGTAAACAACCTCCAGCATGCTTTGTAAGGAAGCCCAATCAACTCCCTGGTTCCCCAGAGTGACCTTGGGGGGAATAGTGCCACAGTTTGTTGGAAGGACCTTTGGAGAAGGGATAAATGTTTACATCTACCCCAGGGAAAACATTTTAATAGCAATCTTAGAACTCAAGGATTCATAGCCTTGAGAGTCAGTGGTTTATGCACAATTATAGTAAAAATGAGAAGATTCCAAATATATGTTAAATTCTGAGCATCTTTTAAAAAATCTAGCAGGAGGAAAAAAGTAACATAAAAGTCTATTTTCAGTTCACTTATGCATGTTAATTGCCTCATAATTAATAATAAATATTGTAAGACTATAAAATTGTTGGCTAATAGAGGTCTACAATGTCAGGTAATTGTAGGCATCACGTAAATATCAATGGAAAAGCTGAAGGTATTGTGTGGTCTAACTTGTGCAAAAATGAAAGGTGGCATGTTTGTTTACATATGTAAAAGAGAGTATAATAATGACAGGGGACATCTACAAAACAGTATGCAGTAGTCTCTGTCCTTAAGATACCTGAATTATGTCTGTAAATTCTGAAAACCTGACTATGAAGACTGTCCCCACACAGGATCAAGGTCCCTGCCCAGGGTTGCAAACATTAAATGTGCAGCCGGAAGAAGACTTACCGCGTAGGGGGAGTGGCAGCAGCAGAGAACTGCAGGGGAGCGGGGGATGTTTCTCCTCTTCTACTCACTTTGGATTTACATTATATACATGATGCTTTACAGTTAAACCGTTGAGGGCAAAGAAACTCGATGGAAGATTTTACAGAGTGGGTAAATAAAAAGATAGAAAGAGAGTAACTGAAGCCTTCAAATATAGTAAACATCACATCTTAGGATGTGTGCTCTTAACATTACTGAGTCCATCTATAATATTGCATGATACAACATTTGAAGAAACTGTGGTTGGACCCTGAAGACTGTCATCTTCCATAAAGAGTACAAAGCAATACAAAGGAGAAATTATACCAATGGTAGGAAATTAAAATACACCGAGTGATGTTGTACCTACACAGTTCTGGGGGGTCGTAGCAGACATTAAAGTGTCTAGCCTTTCATTGTGCCCTGGCTCCCGCCATGGTCAGTGTCTAACTGCCCTAGAGTGTAGTAGAATATTATTGTAAGGTGTGCTACTTTTGTTTATGTTGCATTTGTTTAACTCTGTGAAGCTGTGTTACTGTTCCTGTGTGAAACACCTGATGATCAAATAAAGAACTGGCCAATAGCAAGGCAGGAGAAAGGATAGGCAGGGCTGGCAGGCAGAGAGTATGTATAGAAGGAGAAATCTGGGAAGAAGGATTGGAAAACTAAGATCTAGGAGCCAGAGAAGGGGGAGGACTCCAGGGGCCAGCCACCCAGCTACACAGCAAGCCTCGGAGTAAGAATAAGATTTACAGAAGTTAGAGAACGGGAAAAGCCCAGAGGCAAAAGGTAGACGGGATAATTTAAGATCAGGAAAGCTGGCTAGAAACTAAGCCAAGCTAAGGCTGGGCATTCATAAGTAATAATGAGCCTCCGTGTGTGATTTATTTGGGAGCTGGGTGATGGGCCCCCCCAAAAAGACCAAAGACCAACCAACAACAATACGAGAGGCTGTTCCCTCCACTCCCCATCCTGTCCCATCTTTGAACCTCACAAAAAGAGGCCCGTGCTTCCAATTGGCCAACAGCCCTCACCTAGCGACTGATCTCAGGAGTTGGTATATAAACATTGCAGTGTCTTCAGGCCTTCTTGGGATTCTCTGAGTCATCTGTTTCTAACAACTGCCCAGTTTCCCTGTGAAATGAAGAAGCTCCAGCTGCTTGATGGAATAGCTGAGTGGATACATCCTTCATTAGCTGTCTTAAAAAAGAGAGAGAGAGAGAGAGAGAGAGAGAGAGAGAGAGAGAGAGAGAGAGAGAGAGAGAGAGGAGCCCTCTGATGGTTAACCTTCGTTAATAAATTGACTGGATTGAGAACCACCATAGAAACACACCTCTGAGTGTGTCAATGAGAACATTTCAGAAAGGTTTAGTGGAGGTGGGAAGTCACACCCTGAAGGCAGACTCTACCATCTGGTGGGGTTGGGCATCCTGGACTGAGGAAAAAGGAGAAAGTGAGCTGAGCACCAGCATTCAGCACGCTCCCGTTTCCTGAGGGCAGATCCAAGTGACAAGCTGCCTCACGCTCTTGCCGCCGACTTCCTGACAGGACGCACTGCCCCATAAGCCCAAACAAACTCTTCCTTATCACACACACACACACACACACACACACACACACACACACACACAAAACCAAAAAAAAATTACAAGTTCTTTTGTAAAATAATTTTTTCACAGCACAAGGAAAGTAAGGAACACAGGAAGAAGGAAACCTGTGAGGCACACCTGCTCTCAGAGTGCTTGGCGCCTCCAAATTCCTGAGTTCACATACAGAAGTGGAAACACAGCAAGAAAACTGAAAGCATTTCAACAGTTCCGCCCCACCTGAATATTGAGTTTACCAAAAACTGTTTAGTTTGTCAGGAGGAAGACGAGGGACCAGTGGCCTGACTTAACCTGCGCAGGCCTCTGGGAAACACACAAATGTATTTGAAATCCATGTATTGTATAAACTCATGAGGACTTTGGTGTTTGAAATTGGATGCTTTGAAAATGTTAATTAGCCAAGTAATGAAAGTCCCATAGCAAATGACTGCGGCATTCCTCATAGCTCTGCTAGTTTAAGTGTTTATTACATGGTGAATAACTATTCCTCCACGTGCAGTGTCAGGCTGGGGTATTTATTATTACATGACAAATGCCCCTTCTGCGTGCAGTGTCAGGCTGGAGTCTGCGGAGAACACACAGAACAACCCTGTCTATTCTCTGACTTGAAATTACTGAGGCCTGGTGCCACTTTGTTAGGAAAAGTATCAGTAGAATCTACTTTTCAGATCTTCCGGGAACCAGATGTCCATGTAGGAGTTTTAAGAGAAATCAATTGCTAATGGACACATTCTGTCCGAATACATTTTAATGCCCACGTCAAACCAAATACTGTATTTTTGTGCATTTTTCAATGTCCAAAGATTGAAGAAAAAAAAAAGCATAAGTCTAGAGAGATGGCTCAGCAGTTAAGAGCAAAGACCACTTAACCAGAGGATTCAGGGTTGATTCCCAGCACCCCCAGGGTCGTAACAACCATCTGTAACTCCAGTTCCAGGAGACCTGATGCTTCTTCAGACATCTACAGGCAGCAGGCATATACATGGTACATAGACATACATGCAAGCAAAACAACTATATACATACAATTTTTTTAAAAAAAATTAAAAGAAAAAAATGCACTTTCTCCTAAAATTCAACTATGAGTTACATTTTAGATGCTGTTATGAAACATGTAAGCCATTGGTACTTGGCTGCATACTAAATAAATGTAATTTAACACTTCCATCAGGTAATGGCTGTGTCATTCACTGTTCAGTTCCTTTTCAAATCTCAGGGGTCTAACATGTTTCAGATTTAACCCAGTCAAGGGGACATCTGAGAGGGAACAGATAGACTCCACAGTAGTAGTTCATGGCCTTGGACCACTAACGGCCATTTTCAGTGACCTCTTCCCCCGAATCTTTCCTAGATCTATGAGAAAAGACTAACTTTACAAACTTAGATGGGTTTGAGGCTGTGTGGGAGTATATAAATGCTTTCTGCAAAATCAAATCACAGTTATTTGAAAACGAGCTTTCAGGTGCCCACCGCAGAGTAAGAACCGGATGTACTCAAGGCGGCATGATGAAGGCAATGAATTAGAACTCGTTCCAAGGCTTCTCGTTGGTTTTGTCTTTTGAAACAACATTTTGAGCCCTCTTTAATAAACACTTTTATGTTTTATTAAGAGGAAATCAGAACTGAGTTCTTTCTGAACATCTTTGTTTTCCTCGTGCTTTCAACAAAATGCTACTTTTAATCCCATCCAGTCGGCAAGACAAATAATACAAACTCCAGAGATGAAGTTCCAAAGTGATGCGCAATGATAACATTAACATTTTATGGGGCTGAGAGAGGCTCAGAGGTTAATAGAATGGCTTCTATTCCAGAGAATTCAAGTTCAGCCCCTACCACACACACTGGGAGGTCACTATTGCCTATGTAATTCCAGCTCCATGGGAGGCACTCACACACACACACACACACACACACACAGAGAGTTGAAGGAAAGCAAGTTATAAAGCTGCTTGTCCCCTGAAATTTTTTCTGGCCCATTGAAAATGCTGACACTGCTTAGAACAATAGCTCCTTGGCTTCAACTTTCCATGAAGAAACTGAAGCGGCCATTTGGTGCTGGCTCTGCACCCAGATTGCCAGAATACAAGTCCTACTTTCATTACTATTAAGGGTATTATATTGCGTAGCATATTAAACCCTATCTAAGCCCTACATTCCATATATAAGACAGGGAAAATTATACTATGCCTATCAGAGAGTTATTTTTAAAATAATACTTACATTAATTCTCCAAGAAGTTCATAGTGAATTTTGGTCATATTTACCCTCACCTTCCCCTAACTCCTTCGAGATCTGCACATAGCTTCCTACACACCCAACTCCGTGTTTGTTTTTTAAATATTCATCCAATCCATTTTGTGTTTTCTCAATACTCTTGCATGTGAGGCCTGCCCCACACTGTGGTCACGCTGTCAGGCGTCATACGCTTACATTGACTCTCTCCCAGCAACTGTTAAACGTCAGTAGCTCCTGAGCTAGGGGTGGGACTTCATGCCTGCCTTCCCCCACCCACTCCATGCTAGGATTTTATTCGGCTTGAGCTTGTGCACGTCTTGTGCACACTGTCACAGTCGCTGAGAGTTCATATATGCAACTGCCCTATAGTGTCCAGAAAACATCTACCATCCCTGGCTCTGAAAAGCATACATGCAGGCAGAACACTGTATACATAATTAACAAATAAAATCTTAAAAAAAAAAAAAAAACCTTTCCATTCCCCTTTCCCTTATATTTAGGAGGGGACGTGTGACCCAGATGTTCTACTTAGGGTCCAGCACTCCAAAGTCTCATAAACTCTACGTGTTGATTGTCATTTACTGTGAAAGAGGCTTTTCTGAGCAGGGTTGAGGGATGCGCCAATCTGTGGGTACAGTAATAATACATTAGGAGATATTTTAATACTATATCCATTTAGTAGAATAATAGTAGATAATTCTCTCCTAGGACCTGTAACCTCTCTAACCACAGGTCCTTGGCCCCAGTGACAGTTGCCAGGAGTGCTGATTGAATTTAAGGCCTGCTTCCATGGGCCTATCTTGCCAGGACAGTCATTATTGGAGCTCACAGTGTCTGCAGCTGCATGAGATTGAAGACTGATTTTCTCCTCCCACACAGGACCTTCAGGCACTGTGAAAGCTATCTCACTTGGTTTCTCCATGTTTTATGACTTGTGTATGTGGTGTCTTCAGCAATAGGATCTTACTGTCAAGTTCGGGAGAGTAAACAAGAACATTAATAAGAGCCCGTGATGTTTGGGAATCTACGGGATCCCATTGGCCAACAACTCAAAAAAAAAAAAAAAAGGTAACCTTTTTTGGTACTGGGGTTTTTTACTTGCTAGCATGTGATGTCAAGTTTGGGTATTGTTGTAGTCAGATGTTTCTCTCCTGCCTACCAGTTCCCAAATAAACACCGAGAGGCTTAATATTACTTATAAATGATCGGCCAATAGCTCATGCTTGTTACTAGCTAACTCTTACATTTAAATTAATCTATATTTCTTATCTATGCTTCACCACGTGGCTCATGGCTTGTTACCTCATTTTCTACATGTCCTGCTTCCTTGGTGGCTGGCTGGTGTCTCTCCTGACTCTGCCCTTCTTCATCCTAGTATCCTCAGTTTGATTGTCCCACTTAACTTTATCCTGCCTTGCTATAGGCCAGTTCAGTAACCAATGAGAGTGATACATATTCACAGTGTACAAGAAGGATTATTCCACAGCATATTGTCCCCCTTATTATAAAGTAACTCCAATTAAACTCTTATGTATGTATATGTGGATTTTTAGGAAGCTTCTACAGTAGTGGGTTTCCCTATGACTTTTGAAGGGTCATTAGTGCTAGCTATCCTACTGCCTAGTCTGTCCTCTTCACTACATTTCTATCCCCCACCCCATTTAACACTTCCTGTTCTCTTCTCCTTTCCCCTTTTATATCACTGTAAGACTCTCGGGAAGCAGCCCCCAAAGTGCTGCCTATGGTAGCTGCGCAATGAACATTAACTATGGTTGCCTTGCTTTGCACAGATGGTCAGCTTTGGTGGAAAAATGAATGTCACTTTGATTTAGAAAAAAAGAGTTTTGGCATAGAAATATCAACATCCTTATAACATCAACCGAAACACAGATTCTTGTTATTTGTCACTGTTCTTATTTTATAAGAACAAAATCCTGCAAAATCCCTTTGACTAGAATTTAGGCAGTCCCGTGAGCAGGAAAAAGGAAAAACAAAGTACAGCCAGTTAACAGCAAAATCAATGTTATGTATTCTCCATCCCATCCTTACTACACTACACAGAAGGAAGCAAATAATGTTATGTATTGTAAACAGCTTGTCAGATGCTATAATATTAATATTATTATTACATAGTAATATTATTATTACAGTTACAGCTGTGGTAAACCCTGTGCTAAGAGCATAAGAGACATTGCCATCTACCAGAACAGCTGCAGTTGCTCTCAAGGGACCCTCAGCAAGGTCTGGCCTGTTGACGGTCCTTCATAAAAGGAGGTGGTGGGAAGCATCACTAGTTCATCATTTAACATTTCAGCCACTCCCTCTTGTTCACCTGCCAGCTGTATGTAATTCTTCTCCAGGTACAGGTGTTTGGGAGTCTTGGTATATGGAGTCTGGAAGGTTAACTGAAGATGGGGATCCAGCCATACATCTATGGGGAGATGGTCATCCATGCTGGCAATGGAGGCCACCTGGGCTCTTGTAAGTAAGCTGAATGAATTCATTGTTTGACCAAGCTAGTTTTGGGTGGGATTGTTACTTTGGTCATTGGTGTTTTATCTAAGGGTGAACAGACATTTGTCAATGTCTGCCCAGGAAAAGTTTACACAGCATATTCAACAAGTAATTATTAACTTATTTATGCCAAGAAACACTCTGATGCTAGGAAAAATTGGGGCAAAATCGCAATTTCCTTTTTCATGCATACACTAAATAGGAACATATACTATGAAAATGCAGTATAAGTATGTAACTTAGCACTTATATATTGAGTACACAGAGAAATAATTTTGGTGTGCAGAGGATCCAATCTGTATTTGGGGTATCTCACATTCTTGGTACGCTATATTGATTAGTATCATACATAGGTCATTGCATTAATATATCAGAATGCTATTTGGTCCTAAAATATGTTTTTAAAAAATTAAACTAGCATGAAATTGGGCTGGGGACATGGCTAAGCAGATGGAAGCACTTGGGTTGGCAAGCCTGATAACCCACACTTGAGACCCAAAAGCCACATAAAAAGCCACATGCGGCGGTGCATATCTGCAATCCCTGTACTCTTATGTGGATATGGGAGCCAGAGATAGGAAAACTGACTGGAAGTTTGAGGGCCAGCTAGTCTGAAGTACACAGCACAATAGTAAAAGCAAGAAAGACCCTGCCTCAACAGGGCGTAATGAGTTCTTTTGTCTTCTGACCTCCACACTGGTCCTATGGCACATGTACACATTCAGACATACATGCATACATACATACATACATACACATACACACACATACATACACAAATTAATTCATTTTTTTAAAGCCCAGTAAAAATTAAACTAGCATAAAAAGTTTACTGTGTGCAGCCAGTTAAATAAATAGACAAGGCATCTTCTCACTCTTCAAATGCATAGTCCTGAGAGAAGAAATAATCCTCAAAAGGTCACCCCATCCTCAAAGTGTGCTGATAACAAGCAGGTTATTAAGAGTTCAGAGCAAGGGTTGTATGACTGGAAGGGTATTCTAAACTCTGCATGAATAACACATGAGCAGTGGATGGAGGAATGGGTACAGGCACAGGAGGAACTTATTTGTGAATCAATAAAAACTATGGAACCTCCCTCCAAAAGATTGTACATACAGTGTGCACCAACGTGTTTACATACAATTAATTCATTGCCTGGAAAATGGAGTTTTACATGATTCACAGCTTTTTATTTATTTTTACTTTAAAATCTTTTATTACATATGTTCATTGTACGTGGACCTTTAAAAACCATTTTAAAATTTTTATTTATACATATGTGTATGTGTCCATGTGGGTGTATGCCATTTGTGTGTGGGTGCCCAGGAGGCCAGAAGGACAGGGTTAGATCTCCTATAGTTGGAGTGACCAACCACTGTGAGCCACCCTAAGTGGGTGCCGGGAACCAAACTCAGACCTTTTGAAAGAACAGCAAATGCTCATAATCACTGAGCATCTCTGTACACCCCCGTAAGACATTTACACAGGTATACATCACACATTGAGGCATATTCCTCATTCCCTGCCCTTCTGTCACTCCTTTAGACAGGTTTGCTTCTCCTTTCCTGTTTTCTGTACATACCCATAATTATATGTTTGTGTATAAAATCTAGTAACCACTTATGAGAAAAAAATATATTTGTCTTTCACAAATTCACTTGTATGATTATCTCCAGTTGTATCCGTTTTCCTGCAAATACATCATGGCTGAAAAAATTCCAGTGTGTGTGTGTGTGTGTGTGTGTGTGTGTGTGTGTGTGTGTGTGTGTATGTGTGTGTGTGTGTGCATGGCATTTTCTTTATCCGTCCCCGTTCTTGGACACCTAGGCTGGTTCCACGACTTATCTCTTGTGACTAGAGCGCAGTCAACACTGACGTGAAGCATCTCCGTGATCTGTTGACTTGGAGTGGTACCTCTGGGTCACATGGTTTAGTGTTCTGAGGAACTGCCATACTGATTTCTAGAGTGGGTTATACCAGTTCTACACCAGTATACAAGCATTCCCCTTTGTCCACATCCTCACCAGAATTTGTTCGCTGGTTTCCAAACGACTGCCATACTGTCGTTCTGACTGGGATGAGGTGGAATCATCCCAGCTTTAACTTGCATTTCTCTGATGGTTGAAATTTTTTTCCCCACATGTTTATTGGCCGTTTTGAAAGCGCTTTGTTTCACTTACTGTTTGGGCTGTTTGCTTTCTTCTTGTTTAGTTTTTGCGTTCTTTGTATAGTCTAGATATGCATCCTCTGTCACACATATAGTTAACATAGATCCCCCAACTCCGTAAGCTGTCTCTTCATTTACTAACAATTTCTTTTGATGTATGAAAGCTTTGTAATTGTATGAGATCCCTTTTGTTGGTTGTTGGCACTGTTTCCTGAGAGACTGGATGGATTTCTGTTCAGAAATTCCTTGCCTATTCCTATATCTTGAAGTGTTTTCCATACTTTTTCTTGTGACAGTTTCCCAGCTCAGGATTTACATTGGGCTCTTTGATTCCCTGGAGTTGATTTTTATACAGGATAAGAAGGAAAGCTCTAGTTTCATTCTTTCATGTGTAGGTAATACAGTTTTTCCAGCACCATTTGCTGAAGGGACTGTATTTTCTCCAGTGTATACTTTTGGCATCTTTAAAATAACTCCGGTAGTTGTAGCTGCTTGGCTTTATGTCTGGGACCTCTATTCTGGTCCTTTGACTTATGTATCCAGTTTGTGCCAGCACCACGTTATTACTACGACTCTGTACTATACTTTGAAATCAGGTACACTGACGACTTCTCATTATTTTTTTTTTATTATTTTTTCTCAAACTTTCTTTGGCTACCCAGAGTCTTTTGTGCTTCCATATGATTTTTAAAAAAGATTGTTTCTGCTTAGAAAAGTAAGTTTAACTTATATGACATTTAAAAAAAATTCTTTGCTAAGGAAGGCTATAGATATGGCTCAACAACTAAGATCATATTTTGCTCTTACAGAGGATCCAAGTTTGCTTCCCAACACCCACATCAGGTGACACATAAACACCTGTAATTCCAGCTGCAGAGGACCCAGGGGGCTCCTTTGGCTTCCCCAGGCATTTGTACTCACATGCACATAACCAAACACAGACATACACATAATTAAAAATATTTCTAAAAGAGATCTTAAAATAGGTAAATCTTAAAAAAACAAACAAAAACAAAAACAAACAAACAAACAAACAAAAATCCCCACCTCTTCAGTAAGGCCTAGGGCAAAAGCTCAGTTGGTAAAGTTCTTGCCTTGTAAGAATGAGGACCCGAGTTCAAGCTCCAAACCCACATCTTATTTATTTTTAAGTCCAGGTGTAGCTGGAAGTTTTCCTGTGTCCTGCCCGGTCCTGCAGCCACTCAGACCCAAATAAACGTACAGAGGCTTATATCAATTACAAATTGCATGGCCATGGCCTATGGCTCAATTTTTTTGCTAGCTAGTTCTTATAACTAAACTCAGCCCATTTCTATTAATCTATACGTCACCACGTGTTCTGTGGAGATTTACCTGTGCGCAATTACATGCTATTCCCTGGAAGGCAGGATGGCATCTCCCCTGCCCTTGCCTTTCTTCTTCCTGTCTCTCTCCTGGATTTTCTGCCTGCCTCTAAGCTGCCTTGCCATAGGCCAAACAGCTTTATTTATCAACCAATCAGAGCAACACATATTCACAGCTTACAGAAAGACATCCCACAACTCTTCCCCTTTTCTTTCTAATCAAAAAGGAAGGTTTTAACTTTAACATAATAAAATTACATATAATCGTTATCAAGCAAGAATTACATTTATAATATCTAGTCTATTTATATTTGGAAAATTAAAAAAATATTCTATCTATCCTATATTTATGAATCTAAAGTTTCATATCTAATTTATCTTTTATCATAACTAAGGAAAATTATAACTAACTAGTCTTCAACCACATCAAAGGCTTCAGAAGGATATATTACCTAAGTAAACAGGAAGAGCATTATAAGCAACTTCCAAAAATCTAGAATGACAGAAACAACTGGCTGCCAGGACAGTCACTCAAAGTTCCTCTGTAATGTTGGGGCATCCATCTTTAGCCAACAGGCTTAGAGTTTTTTAGTCACTTCTCCCTGTGTCCTGTAGAATATGTGACAGTCTCCTCTGCAAAGCAGGAACCTAAAGAACCATTTCATCTTGCAAAGTTCAGTGGTCATCTTCCTATGGGTCCTGTATGTCTAGATTATATAATATATTATCAGCAGACCAGGCAAGAGCAGTTTCTTGCCCAAATGGCTATTTCTGCCAAGAAGAAGATAAACTCCATATGCAGTGTCTTCAGTGCCCTTCTTCCTCTTTGAAGTAAATCAGTGCTGCCAGGAGCAGATGTGTCTCATTCTCCAGAAAGTCTAAGTTTTTAAAACATTTTAAATGCCTTATTCTGTAGGGCTTTGAAGTGTTTGAAGATTACCTATCTATCTGAAATATATCAGTGTATACCTAGAAAACTTAACTAATATGACTATAAGTTTTATTATCATGGATAACTAATAATTAATCTGTATTTCTTAATTATACATTACAATTTTAAATGAACTGCACATACATAATACCTTAAACAAGTGTAGAAATATACATACAGTATAACAAAATTAACTTTAAATTTGTATCAATAAACTAAAACCCATAACATTGTAAAACATTTCAAACAAGTTGTTGCTCTTTAAAAGTAGATTCAATAATCTACCCTTTCATCCTATCATATTATATCCCCTTTTTTCTTTAGAAAGAGATTGCATTTATAATCAACCTGCTTTAAATAAAAATAAACATTTATAAACAATATTTTGGAAATTTGGGCATAGCTTTTCATACTACTTCCTGCTGGTTGAGGGATCTTGAAATCTTATGGAGATCCTGAGAATATTAAGAATTATGGTCGAGTCCTGACTGGAGTAGTCTGTGAGGCTGCATTGTCTGAGCCTTGAAGATGTTTTTGGATGTTGGATCATCTAGGCCATGGTGTCATCAGAGACCTTTCAGGAGATCTGGCTTGATCAAATCTGATCCATCTTAACCTGGAACAAATCCATAGCCTCTTGTTTCCCGTGGAAACAAAAGCAGAGCCTCCTTTCCAAAGAAACGTATCCTTTGATCCAAATTTTGAAGTCAAGATACCTTTAAAATAAATATATGGGTTTAACTCAGCAGCCTTTACAACCAAATGTCTTTCTGTAGTTAAAAACCCCAAAGACAATATAATCCAGACTCTCTGTGTAAGTTCCATCTTTATGTGGCTTATTTTTTATATTGCTTTTATTGTCTTTTTAAAGACTTTACTTTTTTAAAGCTATTTCTTTATATAATGGTCTATCCTCCTTTTCCTCTCTTTTCCAAGCCTACGTGCATTTTTACACATAATGTAAACCATTTAGAGGTTTATTCCCTCTGAATCTGCCTTATTGTGAATCTATAATCCTTCTCTGACCAGGAGAGATTTTAAACTGCTAAACTATGTGTTTAGGACTGAAGCAGCAGCCTTGGCTGCTGACTCTGCCCATTTCAGCTTTTCAACCTGGTGGAGGTAATTTACCTCCAGCTCTGGAAGCCATGCTCTCCACTGACTCTGGGAGGCAGTGGATCCATGTCTCCATCCAGCAGCATATAACCCAGAAACCTCTTTTTATTTTAATTTTTATTTTTTATTGTCTGTACTAGCAAAAGCTAAATCTACCACATAGTGTGCTGCTTGGCTTGGAGACATCAGTGTGTACAGAACCTGCCATGCTGCTTAGCTTATGGTGGCTGGTGGCCAGTTCCATCTCACAAGCAGCTGCTGAGAGACAAGTCTCTACATTGCTACTGGCATGAGACTGTGAGACTAGGAAGCCTAGTGTGGCTTCGTTCCTGTGCATTCAGAATCTTTAAGCTTTCTTAGGTCTATGTGGGTCAATGCCCAACGGTGAGTGCCAAATGTAGCTGGAAGTTTTCCTGTGTCCCATCCGGTCCTGCCGGCACTCAGACATCCCACAGCATCCAGGTGTGGTGTGATGTACTTGTAATTCCAGTACTTGGGGGGTGAGGGGCAAATGGACCCTTGGGGCTTGCAGGCCAGTCAGTCTACTCAGCAGGTTTCAGGCCGTGAGTGACCGTCTCACCAAAACATGATGGATGGTATCCATGGAATGACACTCACAGTTGTCTTCTAGCCTTCAGATGAACATGTTCAGATGAGCATATATGCACGTACATGCACATGCACTCAAATGAACACACACACACACACACACACACACACACACATACACACACATACACAAACACACACACAATCTCTTGACTAAGATTTACCTCTCTCTCTCTCTCTCTCTCTCTCTCTCTCTCTCTCTCTCTCTCGGAATATTTGTTGAGCTAGGCAAAAATGTGTTACATCAGTTTATGATGCATTTGTTTAAGTATGCAAAGATGTGTTGCATTTACATTAATTAAATAAAATTAACCTTTGCTCAGAGAGGTAATGTGGAATGTCCTTTTGTATGCACAAATGCATGTTGGTTTTACTGGTTCAGGAGTAAAGCTGCTTTGGTCAGCCGGGTGGCGGTGGTATACGCCTTTAATCCTAGCACTAGGGAGGCAGAGGCAGGCATATCTCTGTGAGTTCGAGGCCAGCCTGGTCCACAGAGCAAGATTCAGGACAGGCACCAAAACTACACAGAGAAACCCTGTCTCAAAAAAAAAAAAAAAAAAAAAAGCTGCTTTGGCCTATGACAGGGCAGAAGGGCTGAGTTGAGAGATATGCCAGCAGCCACCAGAGGAGTAAGACGCCAGAGCATTACCGGTAAGCCACAGGCCACGTGGTGATACGTAGATTAATGGAACTGGGTTAATTTAAGTTGTAAGAGCTAGTTAGTAATAAGCCTGAGCAATAGGCCAAATGGTTTGTAATTAATATCAAGCCTCTGAGTGCAGGACAGGACAGAAAAAAAAAGCCTCCATGTACAGAGAGGTGGGGTTAGCAACTAGTTGACAGGAAGTAGCAGAGAGGAGCATAGCATGGATTTTTTTAGTTAGGGTGATGTGGAAGGAGGATGGTTTCTGGGGATGCCCGCTGAGAGAAACTGAGCCAGTTGCCCCTCTAACTCTCTGAGCTTGCAGGTTTTCACCCTAGCCTTTGAATCTGGAGTCTTATTATAACCATAGAGATTTAGTTAAAGCTTCCTTTAGCAGCAGCAACAGAGCCATTGTCTAGGGGAACAGAATTCCTCCCAGGCTATGGCCTTAGTAACCAGCAGCTAGCAGTTTAAAGCCTAGCCACTGTGAGGAAGGCAAGACAGCATTTTGGTGCTCCAGCACGTGGCACAATCTCACAGATGGAGGGGTCACAACAGCCTTTTCTGCTGCAGTTGTGTCTGGGTCTCTCTGCATAAGCATTTACAGCAGGTGACTGCTGCTTGCTGGAGCTCCAAAAAGCAGGCATGAGTTTGGAAAGTGCAGGAGGGGCTTGACTTTGCTTCTGACACTGTGGATAAACTGAGAAGTCAGCAGATTTGGTGCGATACCTGGGAAATCCTTTAGGAGGGGTGTTAAGATGTTTCCCATGTTAAGAATGCGGAACATCACCATGCAGAGTGCTAGGACCCTGTATAGTGATATTATAGATAGTTTGATGGAAAATGTAAATGAGGGGATAAATGACCTAGCTGGGATTGACATAATGTTGATTGCAATTACTATCAGTTTGGTAATTAATATTTTCTCCTTAAAAAAGTGGTTTGAGCTGGACGGTGGTGGTGCATGCCTTTAATCCCAGCACTCAGGAGGCAGAGCCAGGCAGATCTGTGATTTTGAGGCCAGCCTGGTGTACAGAGCAAGATCCAGGACAGGCACCAAAACTACAGAGAAATCCTGTCTTGAAAAAGATAAAGTGGTTTGATTACTGTGCCAAATATGATAATTTCATTGATAAGATACAAACCTTAGAAAGACCTATCAATGAAAACAAGAAAAATACTCACACAGAGAGAGGAATTTAGAGCAGAATCTTCTGCACAGTTGCATTATGAAACTGAAGAGGAGTGGCCTAAGGTTATTAGAACACCAACCTTAATATATCCAATTACCATACAAGAATGATCACCAGATGATAGGAAACCCCAAGGTCATGCAGAAGTTAATTGGAATCCTGTAGAAATGTTAGATTTGAGAAGATTTAAGGAAGCAGTTGTTTCATATGGTATGCATTCACCCTTTGTAAAACAGATGTTAAATTCATGGGCAACTAGAAACAGAAATATTCCACAAGACTGGAAGGATTTAGTTACAGCAGTATTGGAACCTGGTCCTCAGTTAAAATGGAGAACATGGAGGGAGCGAGGAGGGAAAGAAGGAGACGTCCAGGGCTGGCCAGCCAAGCAGCCACCAGCCAGTCAGACACAGAGTAGGTAGGACATATAGAAAAAAGAGAGGTAAAAAGCCCCCAGGCAAAATGTAGATGAAGAGAAATAAGTTAAACTAAGTTATAAGAGCTAGTGGGACAAGCATAAGATAAGACCGAGTATTCATGACTAATAATAAGTCTCCATGTCATGATTTGTGAGCTGGTTGGTAGCCCAAGAGAAAGCCTGCTACACACTCTCTCTTTTATACAAAAATGAGCAACTTCTAAAAAGAAAAGCAAACACTAATTGGATAGAGGAAACAAATGCTGCCTTTGTTTCCGTGCAAAAGAAAATTTCACCAAGAAGGATCTGACCTTGGGAGGTGGTCTTTTCCATGGCAACATACATGTCACCTGTAGCATCTTTAACTAACAGCATTTGTTTTTTGTGATGTTCTACCTAAGTAAAGCTTTATCAGGTCAGATTGCGTGGTGGAGCTTCATCATGCCAGGAGATGCATTTCCTTCATCCCAGATAATCTGCTTGTGCATTCCTCTCAAACCTCACCTCCTATGATCTTTAAAAAAAATTATTTCTTTTTACTTTATGTGCATTGGTGTTTTGCCTGCACGTATGTCTGTGTGAGGGTGTCAGATCTTGGAGTTACAGCAGTTGTGAGCTGTCATGTGGGTACTGGGAATTGAACCCAGGTCCACTGGAAGAACAGCCAGTGCTTTTAACTGCTAAGCCATCTCTCCAGCCCCACCTCCTACCATCTTAAGCATCAACAATTGACCTCTGTTACTTACCAAAGGAACCATAAATAGAGTTTTTCTTGTCACAATGTTCTTAGAAGGGTCTAATTCTCTTTTGATGAACAACTACAAAAATAGAATGTTTGGCTAAAATTCAGTCAAGCTCTTCAAGGTTTCTTTTGGGAGAAGTTGGCCACTTCTTTCTAGTGAAGAGTCTCATTCCTTCTAGACTGTTGACCAAGACTGTGATGACAGACCTCAAATAAGACTCAGTGTGTGGAGTTTTTTTCTTTGCTGAATACCACGGTTAACCTAAAGCAGAATACACTAGCCTTTGCAGCAGCTGGACGGACATGGTCTCTCCTGTAAGTCACCCTCTCTGTCCCATTTACTGTGTAAAGAGTGTGGGATATGATGGTTGACTAGAGGTGACTGAGAAGGATAAAGTTTTGCTTAAAACAGAGATTTCAACCAGGTGGTGGTGGGGCACATCTTTAATCCCAACACTTGGGAGGTGGGTAGATCTCTGTGAGTTCCAGGACAGTCAGAGCTACATAGAGAAACCCTGTCTCAGAGAGAGAGAGAGAGAGAGAGAGAGAGAGAGAGAGAGAGAGAGAGAGAGGAGAGAGAGAAATAAAAAGAAAAAAGAAATATTTCAAAGACAGTGATGGCTTATAAAAATTTTCAGAGGAGGTTCCTGTAGCTGGAGAGCTTCTCTCCAGGTCCCACCAAGCCCCTGCAGTCCCACAACCCACATATAAAATAATCACTCAGATGCTTATATATTTATACTTATAAACTGTATGGCCGTGGCAGGCTTTTTGTTATCTACTTCTTCTATCTTAAATTAACCCATTTCTATTAATCTGTAAGTTGCCACGTGGCTCGTGGCTTACCGGTACCTTACATCTCGCTTGTCATGGCGGCGGCTGGCAGGTCTCTCCACCTCAGCCTTCCACTTCCCCCAATTCTCTTCTCTTTGTCTCACCTATACTGCCTGCCTGGCTACTGGCCAATCAGTGTTTTATTTATTACCCAATCAGAGCAACACATGTAACATACAGAACATCCCACAGCACTTCCCCTTTTCTTTTTTTCTAAAAGGAAGGTTTTAACTTTCGCATAGTAAAATTACAGATAACAAAACAATTATCAAGCAAGAATTATAGCCACGTTGGGTGCTAGATATTGGTGAAATTATTAAGGCCACTCCACGTAGTTAAAAGGGAGGTTTATTTTGTGGGGTAACTTACAAGTGAATGGACAGTTTACAGAGTCTGGGAAAGGCGTAGCGCAGTCCGGCAGTGTTCTCTGGAGAACTCTGCTCAGTCTACCTCCAGCATCCAGGGTCCAGGAACCAAGAGGGCCGGCACATCCAGATCTTGGGTCTTCAGGGTCCTCCCTTGGCTCCGCCTTGTAGGAGTGACAGTTACCAAAGCCTCAATGGGGGTTGGAACTTCCAGATCAAAGCTGGAATGGCTACCCACTACAGGTTCCTAAAATAAGTTTTTTAGTGTGCTATGAACATAACAGGTAGGGACCTGGAGACAGCTGCACCCAGCCATTCATTCAGTGGCATGTTGGAAGAAACTGCTATTGCTCAATGTTCCTCTAGCTCCCATTCCAAATAGCAGAAACACTACCAGCTCCGGATTGGGTGACAGCACCTCAGTTTTCCTCCTCTTGTCACCAAGCTTTGTCATTTCTAGGTCATGTGACTGCACTGTAACCAGGTGCCCTTTATTGTTTTGTTTCAAAATCTTAACTGATTCTTAGGGGTGTTCTGTTAAGGCGCAATCTAAATTTTGACTAGTTGAGGTCTTTTCTCACACAGGTAGTTCTGGTCTTCGGGGGAGCAGGCTCTGACAATAGTCCTTTCAAACCCTGTCACAGTAACTCTGGCTAATTAGCAAATGGTGAAGCTGTCATTTTAAGAAGGAACAGATAAAGCACAAGACTAAGGACTCCTGTATCTTAGTGCCTTTGTTGTTTCAGGGCTATATGGATACTTTCTGCTTAGTCAGAAACCAGGCTGTTTTTCACAGGAAGACTGTTTCATGAAGCAAGACAATCTTAAATTCTGTTTACTGAGTGCCAGTACTCTTCACACAAGAACAATAGAGGACCACGGAACTTAAAATGCAGAAGGCTTAATCGGATGTACTTTGTTGTTTACTTTGGGTTGATACTCTTCATGCAAAAACAGTACAGTATCACAGACCTTAAGTTCAAAAGGCCTAAATTAGATCTACTTTGTTGACATCTGTTGAGGATCCCAACTGATAGCTCAAGTCGGGATCTGGAATTTGAAAGAACACTGTAGTGCTGAACATGGCTACGATATACGTGGCTTTTCTCTCTACTGTCAAGCTCTTCATTGTTACTTTCCCTAGTTTCTTGTTCACAATACAAGGACATTTGCAAAGCAAAACCTAGTCTTTACTGACAGTGTTGATATGTCAGAGGCACTGTGTATGTACCTTCTCATTACAGAATATCTCCGTGCATCATACTCCAGTTGAAAAGTTGTTCTATGTAAATGACACAAAACCATCCCGTGTTTTTTCCTGTCCCACTGAGACAAGAATAGAATTCCAATAATGGGAGCTGGGGGCCACAGAGTTTTTCTTCTTTTCACATGTTACAAATCATTTGAGCAAGGGTATCCAGCAGGATATCTGAGAGTGCCTAATTTAATTTCTGAGTAGACCACATAGTTTCAGCTATTACAAAGAATTATCTAGCTATAAAAAGACGAGATAAATGGCTAAATGTTTTTAAAAATACTAAAATAATTTATCTCAAATGAAACATCTGCCACATTTACCATGAAATGTTGTGTGTAACTGCTTTATAATTCTATCAGACCAAATTTGAAATAGTTTATTTGAGATATGGCAATATGTCATTTCTGATTGCCATTATTGCTTAGATATTTTTTTTCTTAGTGTGGCAAAAATGTAGCTGTCTAACACTCATACAGAAATGTTTAAAAGGGGGGATTACAGTCCTCCCAAAGCATATTCTAGAAAAAAAAGTGATAAAAAACATATATTCTAAAGAAAAAGGTTTTCTCTTCATTTCAAATTTTCTGTGGTACTATTAAACTTCATTGCACCTTTAAAACAAGGACCCTTAGTGGTAGCCCTTCATCTACTAAAAAAGACAGGTAATTACTAAGATTTTAAATTCTCTGGACCAGACATTAAGGAAACCTACAGGAAAATAGCTATTATTATTTTGCTTGGTATACTCTGCACAGAACACAATGACTATAGGGTTCTTATCTGAAAGCATCTTTACGTCACTGCCATTTTTGAAATGTAGATTCTCAGTTTAAAGTTATTTTCTCTTAGCATTTCTCAAGTATTACTTGACTGCCTCTGGATTCTTTTGCCATTGTGAAGTCTGCTGGTCTAATTGACATCCCAGCACTCAGTGGCAGAGGCAGAGGAATTTCTGAATTGGAGGTCAGCTTAGTTTACATAATGAGTCCCAGGACAGCCAGGACTGTATAGTGAGCCTGTCTTTTTTTTTTTAAATTTAGTGATCTTTTTTTTTTTGGGGGGGGGGGGGGGGGTTCCTACCAATGTGTTCTATTTGTTTTTGAGATAGCTCATTTTTATTATGTGTCTAAATGTGAATTTGTTGTTCTTTGTCCTATCCTGATTCACCGAGCCTCTTAAATCTGAGTTTTCCTCAATTCTAAGAGATTTATAAGATGTCAAAAATCATACACACAGAGAGGCTAGCCTTGACCTTGTGATCCTCTTGCCTCTGCCTCCCAAGTATTAGATTACAGGTATGTGCCAACCTGTCTTATTATATAATTTTTAAAGACATTTTCTCTCTTCTTCAAAAAAATTTTTTTGTTTAAAGCTTGTGTTTCATTTTCAATTCATGAATTCTCTTCAATTATGGCTAGTTTGCTCTTCACCTATTGTTTTACTTGTTAAATTATGGTATTTGTCTTTTTAGATACTAGGCCTGGTTCTTTTTATACTCTATAATGTGGTATGTTTTAGTTTTAGTTCATCTTTTCAATTCCATCTTTTACCTGTTTAAACATTGCAAACTTACTTATTTTATATTCTGTATACCACAGTATGTTAATATTTGAAGCCTGAAGTCCTTACAGGTATAACTCTGCTTTTTCTTAGTACTTGTACATGTTTTATTGTACATTTACTTATATGTGTGCATGCACATGCTTGTGCTCCTGTGAGCTGGAGGTCAAAGGAAAACTTGTAGGAGCTGGTTCTCTCCTTCCACCATGTGGACAACAGGGATTGAACTGAGGTCAACAGCAAGCGCCCTTACCCACTGGGTCATTTCGCCAGTCTAACATCTAATTGTTTCTTGTGCATTCATATTTGGCTGAATTTGAAAAATTCCTAAGGGGCTTAAAGAGTGCTTTTCTACAGAAAAGATCTCTGATTACTTCTGTTAGGCATCATTTAATTTCATGTCCTGGCCACGGGGAATATATTTAAACCCTGGAACACATCACAGTCTTTGCTTTTCCTCTTTAGCTATGACGAGGATAACTGGGTTTCTTTACGTACATACTCTATGGCAGGTTGATTCACTTGCCGAGGCTGGAGCCTCTTGAGGTGTCTCAGAATTAGCCCTGCCCATGCTCATAGGCCTTGGCTGGTGATTTCCTGAACCTCTGAAACCTGTAGGGTCTGGAACTTGAGGTTCCTGATCTCAGCATATGTCCTCAAAACAGTCATGTTTCACTTACTTTACTTCCAGTTTCTTTGCTTTTTCTTTTGGGGAAAGGTGGTGAAGGTGTATGGGGGAGTTGTCTTGAAAGCTCCACTATACACTGAAAAGCACGTTGGCTTATTGCAGCTTATTCCGATTTTAGGAGCTCTGCTGCAGGAGAGTTAAACTGCCCAGCTGGCTACAGAAGCCCCTTGTCATTTCATTTCAAAAAGGAAAATCTACAGTCTTTACCAGAGGCAAAGTCCTTAGTGGTCACGATTTGCTTGTTGTCAAGTTACTAATCACGAGAGAAAAGGTCCCAGACATCGAATGGAAGGCCAAGCACATTGCACATATTATCTCACTGGCTGTAATATCAGTGGCCCAAAGCTACAGGGCAGTCACTGAGAAAGTGAATCATCTTCCTCCAGCAATACAGAGGCAGAGACAGGTATGTCTGGCTACAAATTCTTAGTCTTTCTTTTCACTGAGTCAGACAGATCACTTCCCTCCCCAGCTCTGAAAAGTGACGTTTGCTGTATTTAAAGTTGGCTGACTGGTCAGAGGCATGGTCAGCCTTCATACCCTCAATAATTCATCTCATTTGGCCTATAACTCATCCAAAAGTTATCCCAGATCTAAGAAACAAACCAGACAGGGAACATGGACCAGTCAACCTGAACAAGCGCTCCTCTGGAGTCACCCAGGGTTATTGGCTAGATTCTGGAAGTTTGTCGTGGGCTTCCTTATTCACTCTGTATTTCAAAGGGAATTTAAGATGCCTGGCGACGATGCATGAAAATCAAGAAATCAATTACAAATGAGCAGGGAAGAAAGGAACAAAGAACAGCGAAAGAGTGAGATGAGAATTTAGATGTTGGGCTTCATGGACCTGCTTTAAGGCAGGCGGCAAATTTGGAACTAAGCTTTCTAGCCACGGCTTAGAAAGGGAAACCTGAGCAGTAATGAGTCACCATGTGTATGTGATGAAAACAACCCAGCTACTCAAAAAACAGGTCTCATGAACAGGAGGAAAAGTTTCACATCCAACAGCTCATAAAGAGGCTGCATGATGAAGATAACCTCCTGGGCGTAAAAGAAAGCTGACCTTTTTTTGAGTGAAAGTGACCTACTGATACTGTGTTGGGAAAAGATACAAACTGGAAATGTCCTCCCCACTCCAAATATGCACTCACTCTGCATCTAGTAACCACAGTCACATGCTTTTATGAAGATGATTTCAGTAGTGGGGACCTCTCAAGGCGAGCCAACAACTGCACACCAAAACAGCAATTAAAAAAAAAAAAAAAAAGCAGCTCTTTTGAGATCAGTGTGATTGGTTATTATTTTGGCTGATTCTGCTAAGTGGTAGACTAGGTAAAAGAAAGTAAAAGGTGACAAATTCCAATAGCCGTAAGAGGCTAGGGTGTTACTAGAAATTTGGCAATGGGGAAGGGTGAGAAAGTAGTATCAATAGCTTTGCAGAACAAAATCTACTGCTAAATTTCATTCGCAGCCAACAGTCAGGAACACTGGCTGTTCCGCTGAAGTCTATGCCATTTGCACACAGTGGACACTTACTAAGACGTTAAAGGCAGGCCTACACTCTTCAGCTAAGTGTTTTTGGTGTTTGTTACTGTACTGAACTTTCTTAGGAAACTTTCCGATGAGATTCGAGCCGTTTTTCAACTCTTGGCTTTTTAAATGCCTCATTCTTCTGAGCAGTAACCGTTGCTGACACCAATTTCCCTCCAACCTTGGCTTCTAGAACCAATGCCTTGTCTTGGTCTTTCAATAGAGGGGGCTCTTCAAAAGAGCCCATTCAAATCAAGGGTTACACTGATAAAAGTATAAACTTTCAAACGAGAATAAACAGGGGCCGGGAGACATCAGTTCTACCCACCATGCTCCACGTCCCTCTCAGAGGCGATCCTACTGAGAAGTGCCCCAAATTAAGGCAGTGAGGTAGCAAAGTAGGAGGCTGACTGAAGGGCGAGTTGTGACTTCCTGTCCATTCAGGTGGAGCTGTGGGAGGAAAGGAAGGATCTAAGATAATTCTCAAGTGATTGCCTTGAGTAAGTGAATGAAAGGGACTGATGTCCATGGAGAGAGGTGGCAGTTGCCAGTGAGTCCACTTGCACACACACTGAGAAAGAATCAGGAATTTAAAATTAGTATAGCACTTCAGATTTGGATTCATTGACAGATGCCAGTTTGAACCACCATGCCAACTGTGGAGGAAGACCAGCATTACAGGATAATTAGATAACCCATAAGGTCAGTTGAAAGTGAATGTGACATTATGTTAGCAATCAAGAACAGAAGGGAGAGAGGAGAGCAAGGTAACCATCACATATGTTTGAAGAGAATAACAGAAAATTGTTCTTTGGATGAAGTAAGTAGGAAACTAAGGAGTAAGAACTGTTGAGGTAGTAAAAGCACCGGAACCTAGATTGCAAGAGACTGTGGAGTGGCTGGGAAGCCAGCGAGGAGGACATGCCTGAAGACTGCCTTCCCACAAGCTGTGAAGAATGAAAGAGATGGGCACAGGTTCCAGAGGTCCAAGGACAGGTGTCTGGTTTATTTAAAAGCTTGACCAATTAAACAAGTGGGATTTAGTTTAAATCATCACCACCATTAACAGCTGGCCCTCTGAATCTTCCAGTTCCTCATCCAAAATAACAACTTGTGAATAAAAACTACTTGAAAGAATGCATCCCTACTGAAATGGTTTTGGTTTCTAGTCTACACCCTTTGCAACGTGGTACAACTGTTTGCATAGCATTTAGTGAGAGGCATGTAACCTGTGAGAGGACTGTGTGTGCTTCTGTGCATCCTGCTTTTGGTGTCCATGGGGAGTCATGGAACCACACAGCACTTACCACGCATAGCCGTATTTACACACTTTCATGTTTCCTCTGTTTCTTATGAAGCTTTCATCCTCAGAATCCAGCCGGGGGCTACAGACACTCAGCAAGTGCTTGCTGAATGGAATCAAGATTGAATTTTAAAACTTACAAACTAAAGTCTTGATTTGTTTTTAAAGTGGAGGCTTAACTCTCTTTGTTCTTTATTTCTTCTAATTACTCTGCCTTTCTTTCCAAAGAGCTTTTGAGAAAACAGGACATGGGAGAGTTGAGACTTCATTTGCTACAAGTAAAATTTCACCAGACTGTAAATCCTGTGAAGCAGGAAATGCCCCATTTAATCATTAGAATTCTTAGCCTCGAACATAGTAGCCATTTAGGAAATACTTACTGGATAACACACACAGAGGCATATACCAGGAGTGTGCTCTTCAGTTCTTGATGAGCTACAGAAATACACCCTAGAAAGAACTATTGCATTCAGTGGGAGACTGGACCACATCTATATTGTTACACTGAAAAATCGTTTAGTAAAAAAAACATAAATTGTCATCCTCTTGGCCAAGGTAGGACTTAAGTAGTAAAAACCTTCTCAAAATACCCACAGACATGCAATGGGCAGCATGACCTCTGAGGTCCTATCAAATTTATTTGATCCTTATCAAGTGATCCTAAGCACTACATTAAAGGGCTACACATATTTTGTGTTTTTGAGCTAGCCCAGGTTAGCCTCAAACTCACCATGTGATCCATGAACTTGCTCCAATCCTCCTGGCTCAGCCTCTAAGTGCTGAAATTAGAGGCATGAACTACCAAACCTAGCAAAACAGGCCAAATTTCAACACAGATGGTTAGACCAGAATTCCTTTATTAGACAGTTTCAGCACTGATGACCTTGCTATAAAAGAGACACTTAAAAAGAAAAAAGAAAAACAAACAAACATCAAGGAACTTCCATTCCAGTGGGGGATGGATGACATAAATAGTACACATTTTAGGGTGGTGGTGCTCGCCTTCAATCCCAGCACTTGGGAGGCAGAGGCAGGCGGATCTACAGAGTTAGTTCCAGGACAGCCAGGACCACACAGAGAAACCCTGTCTTGAAAAACCAAAGCCAACCAACCAACCAACCAACCAACCAACCAAACAAACAAAGAGCATTTTCAATAGATGTCCAGAGAGGCTGTGGCAAGGACACGGTAAAATTGAAAGGACATTTACAGGGGTCACATCTTGAGGTGCCGGACTTTTCAGTTCTTGGCCCTGAGGTGGGGGGTGGGGTGGCTTATGCAATTAAAAACTTATTTATTTTTATTTTATGTGCACACATGACTGCCTGCATGAATGTATGTTCTCCACATTCATGTCTAGTACCTGCGGAGGCCAGAAGAGGGTGTTGTCACATCCAGTCCCTAGAACAACTTTTGATTCTGACTACTTAATACTTTAAAGGTTTATTTCCAGCTGGGTAGACTGGCTCACACTTGTCACCCAGCAATTGGGAAGCTGAACCAAAAAGTGAGTGTCAAGAGACTGAGGTCAATCTGGGCTCCACAGGTAGCTCCAGGCCATTCTGGATTACAGTGCCACCTTGTCCCAAGCAAACCACAAAAATGTTCCTTTCCGAATACTCTACAAACTACATTCTCCATATAAATTGCTTCCAACTGCTCCTACTTCCTCACTGGCATTTACAGTGACTGGAACAGTAAAAACTTAAAAAATCAACAAGCCACCGAAGAAGCATGACAATTGGCTATGACCTAATTTTTTTCCCATCTTGACCTCTCAAGACACCCCCGCCCTCCCCCCACCAAGCCAGTGCTGGAGATGGAACCTACAACCTCACACATGCCAGGCCAGCTCTTTACCACAGAGCCACGGAGCAGCCAACATGGGGATTGATTCTTTCCTTCCTTCCCTTTCTCTTTATCTCTTTCTGACAAACGTCACTCTTCCCAGTTTCAATTTCTTCAATAATTTATAAAAGTCTCCATGTTTACTGTTTTCATTTCATTTAAAACAACATCCTGACTTTCTTCTTACTCCATGAAAAACTTTTTTCACTTAGAAATGTCTACTATTACATGCTTGAAACTATACAATTACAGCTGGGGTTTGGGGTTTGTCACAAATCAGCAAAGTATGTAGAAATGATTACAAGCAGACTGTACATATTTTATATTCAAGTTATTCCACAATTCTTATTTTTCTCTTTAGTTTGAGTGCAAGACCTTGAGATCTACACTATTTTGAGGGGCTGCCTTCATTTCTAGTAAAGGTCTGTATTAGTTACTTCTCTATTATTATATGATAAAACACCTAACGAAGACAGAGGAGGGTGTATTTGGGACTCGGTTCCTGGGGGGTAGAAGTCCATGACCATCATGGCAGGGAACACGGCAGCAGGCAGGCAGCATGGTGGGAAGCAGCAGCTGAGAGCTCACATCTCAATCATAAAGCAGGAGGCAGAGAGGGCACAAGTCTTTTGGAAAAGACTGCCCCCAGGGAGACACTTCCTCCAATAAGACCATACTTCCTAATCTTTCCCAAATAATTCCATCAACTGGGACCAAGTAGTCAACACATGAGCTTACAGGGGCCATTCTCTTTCAAACCTCCATAGGTTCAAACATGTGTGTGGGTGGAGTGGGTGCATGTGTGGTGCTTATGCATGTGTATGTGTGGAGT
>CABHPP010100402.1:31083-45697 GCA_902168425.1 Peromyscus attwateri
TGCATGTGTGGTGCTTATGCATGTGTATGTGTGGAGTGGGTGCATGTCTGGTGCTTAGGCATGTGCATGTGTGGAGTAGGTGCATGTGTGGAGTGGGTACATGCATATGGAGACCAGCGGTTGATGGCATGAGGCTTCCTTGATCACTTTCCACTTTATTTACTGAGGCGGGGTCTCTCAGTGAACCTTGAGGCAATCATTTGGCTAGTCTAGGTGCCAGCCTGCTCTAGGGACCCCCATCTCTACCTCTGGAAGACTGGGATCCCAGGTACACTGCCACACCCTGCCCCACATTCAAGTGCTTTACCACGGAGCTGTCTCCTCAGCCCCAACATTTAATGTGGTGGTAGGCTCAGATCCAAATAATGAGGTCGCTGTTCGCCACCGTGGACTCAAAACACAGGAACAACAAACATCTACATGAAGTTTTATTTTCTCCCCAAGAACCATGAAGACCTATATTTAGCTTTGAAAAGGTGCTATTTCAGTCATATCATTTATAGCAAAAAGATATTTTTTAAAATCTTGTATCTTTCAATCTAAACTATTTCCTTCTAGGGTGTACTTTGAATAGGTACCACTTCAAACAATACAGTACCCAATAACTAGGGTTTTCAAACAGTTTATCATATGTATGAAAAAAATCTTGCCCCAGCTTTGGAGAAATAAGGCTATAAATATAAAACTGCCCATTCAACATTTCAAAGTAAACCAGTATTAGAGTTAACAGGATCCAGAATTCTTATTTTATTTTTAGACAATTTAGACATTAACAATTGCTAAAATTATCAATTGCAATAATTATAAAAGCACTTAAGCTCTAGGGTTTGATAAATTTATATATATAATATATTTATATTTAATATATATATATATATATATATATACACTCATTTTATGCCAGAACAAATGAGGAATATCTAAATATTTTAGGGCATTTTCCTTTAACTGTAACAAATAACTATTCTGGAAAAGGAATTATTTTATAGTGCAGGGTCCTCAGGGAACATTAATTTCATTTCATGTAAAAATAATTTTCACTTTTTGAACTGGTTGAATAATCTGAGAGACTGAAATAACTACTGTACATAACTGCCTGGCATGAGGTGGTTATTACTCTGTGCACATGGCAGTCAGAATCTTTTTTTTTTTAAAATGGAAAAGTTACCATGATCTAAGATTGCTTCTTAGACACCTAGATTCTATTACTGAATCTAGAGGTGCTTAGAGCCAACTAACAGATCAATAAATACTTCGAATTCTTGACGGTTTTTCTCTCTACTGTTTGTACCTGAGCTAATTCTAAAACAAATATGTTTTTTCTTATATTTAGAAAATCGCGAGTGATTTATCTCTGCATGCCCACGAGTTTATCGTTTATCTCTGCATGCCCACGAGTCCTTCCTACCTGGCTTCAAATTCCCGGGGAAAACAGACAACAGATAAACATCTAAATGTCACGCTAGCCTTAATTTCAAGGTACTTGAGATCTCCATCAGTGTCTTCAAGTCCAGTTAGGGTCAACAGGAGTAGAACCCAAATACCTCTAACACAAACAGGCAATTTATAACAAATGACATCGAAGAGGTTTGTATAATCTATTTAAAATTGCTTTCCCATGCAATCCAGCTCTTCAGCTAATGCCATATAACAGAATGACTCCTTACACATTTTTAATAACTTGCTTGATATTAGTTATTTTTGTATACTTTGTGAAGGTAGACTGCAGTGAGCACTGAATGATTAAATGAAGTTATAGAGAGGACCCTCAGGAGCAGACCTGTTCCATTTACAGAGTATAAGGTACATACACATTCATAAAAAAAACCAATCAACTTCTGTTATACAAAACCAGGTACATTAAAAAAACACTAGTCAAAAATTATTTGCATAGCATACACATACATGTGCTCACATGATGAGGGCATGTGTACATACACACAAATTACACAAGGAAATGCAGAAAAAGTGGCTAAGAGGGAACATACATCAAATAACCAGTGGGTACCGCTGGGGGAAGGCTGTGGTGGGAGGGGCCAGAGGAGACCTTGAAATATTTATATTGAACTTTCAGAAGTGTATCCATTCAATTTATGCACCATAAACTAATATGTTTCTGCTGTGACGTGAGACAAGGGAACATAAGATGCTGGCACAGAGCCAACTCACTTTCCAGGTCTAACCTGCTGTTGTCAAGACAACTATATTAACTTCTCTCCATCTTAGTTTCAAAGCAACTTAAAGGATTAAAAAAATTGTGAGACAGGAGTGGGGGAGGGTGTCTGGAAGTATTATTAGAATTGACCTATGGTATAAATCTTGGTGTTCAGTCAAGTCTCCCGAACTGTGCTTCTCAGTATCTTTCAACACCTATCCTTTCTCTCCACTCCAGAAATGAAACCCCACTCCCAGTTTCCCATTATGCTAGTGGCTTCTGGATATTCTGCATGACGAGTCCCTCCTGCTCTCAGCCTATGTCAAGACAGCTATTTTCACCAGTTGTGCATAAGTAAGAATTTTAAAAGGCAAACACATGCTTAAAGAGTCAAAACTATGTGTCTGAAATGATCTGTAACAATGCCGTTCCTTTTCACGCACTCCCGTGTGTCAAATGCGGCAGAACAGACCACAGAGAGGGCCTGGGTCCGGGGACTGCACTCCTGTGGTTATCCTTTGGACAGCAACAGGGAAATGCTGAGACTAACAGACCGGGGTCCACAGAGTTGTCTGGCTTCTGGTTTTCTTTTTATCCTTACCAAAATGGGTTCATGCATAGTGGGTACCCTACCAATGAGTAAGCACTTTCATAGAGTAAGATCTGGTTCTTTACAAGACTGATTCACTTATTCACTTAAACTAACCGTGAATATCTACTGTCTTAAAATGCCTTCAAAAGGGGACATTTTGTAATTACTATTAGGATTATTACTATTATGGACACTTTAAATCTACCAGTTAGACTTTGTCTAAACTTCTCTTTTACATTGGGAATTCTCATAAAATTTTACAAAAAAAAAAAAGGTGATCTTAATAACAATTTCATACTTTCCATTAAGCATCATTCAAAAAGTAGAATAATTCAGCTAATTCATGTGTCTGTCTTTGGACTGATTTAGTGATAGTATTCATTCCTGCTCATAGTTTTTTTCTATAATTCAAGAATTCACTCATCTATTTCCCTTTCCCTGTTTTCTTCTAGCATTTTTTAATAGTTTAAGGTCTTCAGTATTGAGCAGATTGCCCAACTGAAATATATAAAACTGTGATCATCTTAAGAGCCCCTAAGTTTCCTCAAATACCAGCGTTTCCCTTTTAGCTTAGGAAGAAAGACGGCAGAGTTCTCTCGGCCCTCTGTATACACAGCACGTGGTCTTTTCAGAGTCCCTACACAGGAGGCGGACTTTATTGTGACAAGCAGGATTCTCTGTAGGAAGTACAGGGAGGCTCCACAGTCTGAAGAGGTGGGCATGGGTGTAGAAGGGTATTCCCTGAATTCTGGTCATGAGAGACAGTTTAAGAAAGAAGAAAAAGAATATATAAAAATTCCAACAGGAGTAAATGTTAAGGGTGAAGTACAACAAATCAGGCATTTCTTATTTCCGCATCTGTGACTCTGAAATGTGACAGTGGTTGACGAACAGATCATATTCTGTGTCAGTTTACAGCTCCACAGGTAAGGACAGATGACCATCATCCTAACTATGAAACTGGTGTTCACTGAAAACCAGCCTGCTCCTGGAGGGCTGGAGAGAGGGCTCAGTGGCTAAGCCCACCGGCTGCTCTTCTGGAGGACTTGGGTTCAAATTCTCAGTACCACACAGTGGCTCACAACCATCTCTAACTCCAGTTCCAGGGCATGTGACACCCTCTTCTGGCTTCCTTGGGTACCAGGCACAGAAGGGTGCAGAGACACATGTAGGCAAAAACACCTATACACATATAATTAAAAATAAAAATCCCACTCCTTAACTATAAAACACATTCTATTTCATAATTAATTTCAGCAAATAGAAGCTTATTAAATCTGAGAATTGGACTTCAAGGGTTATTAGGTTTACATTAACCTATTTAAGAATGTATGAATAGGGCTGGAGAGATGGCTCAGAGGTTAAGAACACTGGCTGCTGTTCCAGAGGTCCTGAGTTCAATTCCCAGCACCCACATGGTGGCTCACAACCATCTGTAATGAGATCTGGCTCCCACTTCTGGCCTGCAAGGATACATGCAAACAGAACACTGTATACATAATAAATAAATAAATTTAAAAAAAAAAAGAATGTATGAATATGTTTAGCATTATATTGCCTATATGCAGTGATTATAAGGGATGAGCAGAGGCCATTCCAGTAAAGGCCTCTGGGGTTTTTTTTGACGTAAGTGTTTACTTTTAGTAAAACCCAGGCCAGCTTTTCCCAGGAATGCCAGTCCTATAAGGACAGGCATATGTAAAAGGCACAGTAAGAGACCGTTAAAAGCCCTGAGATGTTTTGCAGAAAATAAGTGGATCTTTACTTTACTTGGTATTTTCCATGTTATGTAACTACCCGATCTTCCTTTAACACTTATAAACAGATGAAAAACACTAATTTGATAGGAAGTGCGCTCTCATATATGTCCAGACAACTTCTAACACTTTCACATTTTTAGAAAACAAATGAAAGACTGAACTTGTAAAGTCTTGAACAATTTGAAGGGTGGGGTTAAGGGCTGGAGAGCATTCCAAAGTCACAACTATATGTGACTGTAAATTAGGCTTTATGAAGATCAAAAATTGTCCTAAAACTTAAACACAGATGACTCAAAACGTAATTATTTCATTAAACTCTGCCTTCTCTGACTAGAGTTGGACATCTCAGTCTGAGACGGTTTGCTTACTGAGTTTACACATGAAGGCAGTCACTGCCAGCCCTTCCACCCCTGTTAACACCACCTTTCTGTCCTCTCTGAAATCAGGGTGACACCTCATCTTTTCTCTTGATGCAAGCTAATGGAACTCCATCTTTACACACTCAAACTGACAATGGGGGATAAAAAAAGCAAGATAAAAGGGTAGAATATTCCTTTTTTTCTATAGCTGCAAAAAAGCAGATAGGCTCGTGGTCTTTTAGACGGCCTTTCTATGGTATTTCAAATCAAGAAGTCTTATCAAATACCTGAATTTGGGTGTTCTTATATCCTATGAAAATACCATGATTTAAAGGCCTGTAATTCTGGTTAGTTGTCTGACTTAGTAACTTTGTGGTCTTGTTGGTATTTAATATAATAAACTTATTCTGAAAATGTCTTTGGCAAACTTATTTAATGTGGGAGAAAAAAAAATCACCATAGATCCTTCTTCTTACAAATACATGGTCATTCATACACACTTTTGGTTTTGTTTTCTTAAAGACTTTTAGACTATTTCACATTAAAAAAAAATCACTTTATTGTAAAGAACTTGCAAATGAAAGACATCATTCAGTTAGATTAACACAGCCACTCAAACAATCACTTGTCCAGACCCAAAGTCTATGCATCTCAATGAACTTTTATACAGTTAGAACAGCCATTCTGGAGCCCTGGAGCTTCGCTTTGGATTTTACACTATCAATTACATTTCTATGTACTTATCCATCACAAAGAAACAAACAACCCCACCCCTAATTTATGATAGGGTAAAATTAGTAAAAACAAAACAAAACAAAAAACCAACCAGCTCTCTATTTTTTCATGACTCATATGTCATTTACCTGTACTCTGTCCTTATCAAATAATACTACTGGTCCCTGTTTTCCTTACTACATATACTCACCTGTCCATCTGTCTACATGTATACATTAGGATCCATGGAGGAGGCAGAACATCTGGTTTTTCTTTCTGAGACTCAGTGTCCTTGCTTAACACACATTCTAAGTCGATCCATTTCCCTGCAAATATTGTGATTGATTCTTTAGAGATGAATACTATTCTATATCATTTATGCACTAGATCTTATTTAAGATAACTGCTATGATAAAACAAATATGTGTAACACATTAGAGCAGTGTTTCTCAATATGTGGGTTGCGAGCCCTTTGGGGGTGAGGGTGGAACAACCCTTTCACAGGGGCCACACATCAGATGCCCTATCAGATATTTACATTACAATTCATTACAGTAGCAAAATTAGTTATGAAGTAGCAGTAAAATAATCATATGGTTGGGGTCACCACGACATGAGGGTATTAAAGGTGGCAGCATTAGGAAGGCTAGGAGCCACAGCCTTAGAGGGAACCTTCTTGCTTTCTCTAGATTCTTTCTTGGTAGTACAAATTGCTGTGTTCACTTATGATTATCCTTGTCTCCTCCTCAAATTCACTAACTACATGAGTCTCCTCAGGCTGTTGGTTAGTTCCTGATCACAGATAACTGTGAATGCTCACTTTTGGAGGAGCTAAAATGTCTAATAGTCCTTTACATCTCCTCTGTTATGGGCATTACATAATCCCAGTATTCTTACTAAGGCTGTGGCAATTTTTTGCTCCACTAAGGGTCGTTGCTCTTATCTTTAGTGACCAACTGGCTTCCTCTGCTAACTCATTCAGATATTATGCATCTTCCAGATTAGGCTGCAAGCTAAACAAAAGAGGACAGCAAGCACAGAAAGTCACCTCTCTCGGCAGCACTCAGTAAATATCCAGTGCAGTTCACAGAGATTTTGGTAGCCGTGTGTACTTTCATAAGATTCATGAACTAACTCAAGGGTATTGGGATAGTTTTTATTATAGGTTGGAACAACATTTAGTTATTCAGAATAACCAGGGAATATAGTTTGTAAGAGATTACTCAAAGTCTTTGTCATGTGTCCGTCTAAAAAACCATAAATTGTAACATCCAGTTGGGATTCTACTGAAACCAAAATTAATCATTATTAAATAACATGTATTCTTGTGTTCTTTTTCTACATAGTTGGTGGAAGGAGGGTATTTTTAAATGAACAGTAGTTCACTGCATACATGTGTACACACTAACAAGAACTTCATTACTGGAAAATATATCTTGAGTCCCACATAAGGAGGCTTTCCAAGTTTTCAGGACTACTCCTCAGGCATGGAAGGCTTTCTGCCTTGGATCTGTGCTTTAAGATGTCATCTTATCTTTAAGAAATTTGTTGGTGCCGGGTGGTGGTGGCACATGCCTTTAATCCCAGCACTCGGGAGACAGAGGCAGGTGGATCTCTGTGAGTTCGAGGCCATCCTGGTCTACAGAGTGAGTTCCAGGACAGGCACCAAAGCTACACAGAGAAACCCTGCATCGAAAAACCAAGAAAAGAAAAAGAAAAAAAGAAAGAAAGAAAGAAAGAAATTTGTCGGCAATAGAACACACATTGACATTCAGCACCAGATTCACCAGATGTGGTCCCATTTGCATGCAGTTTTGGCAGTGCTGAAGACTAACCAGAGGGATGGCAGACCTACTTCTGGACCTTCTGGTATGGAAGAGCCCACCCCATGTTTTATACATGGCCAAATAAGTTTCCAGACCTATTTCAGGCAAGCCCACCAAGAATCAGCTAAAATGTCCACCTGCCAGACTACAGGCAGCTCTTGCCTCCTCCATACTTGACAGTTCTTCCTAAGTGTAGTCCAACCTTTGCTTGCACACTTGGAGGCTGACTGGACTTCTGAATGGAGTCCAAAGGCTACAGAACTTTTGGGGCAGATCTATGACTCTGAAAACGTTTCTACAAGGAACTTAGTTACTTTCTTCTTGGAAATTAATCCATTCTTGAGATCTGCCACTGCACAAGAGAAAGCAAGATTGCAGATCCCTTTTGTCGGTGGAGACTGGCAAAGGATCGGCACTAGAACATGTACAGGGCACTGAGCAAACCCTGAGGGCTACTTGCTGCCGCCTATCTGAGACCACTGGAGCTGCGATGACAAACTACCATAGACTATGTGGCTTACAAACAACAGGAACTTGTTTTCCCAGTTCTCAGGGCTTGGCAGTTCAAGATCAGAACAGCGGTAGACTGGTGTCCAGAGAGAACCAATTTCCCAGGCTGCCTGCAGTCTTTTTGCTGTGTAACTCATGAGGGAAGGGTGAATCATTGCAAGGGCTCTTGTAGAAGGGCACTCATTCGCAAGAGCTCTGCTCATGTAACCCAATTTTCCAAAGACATCCCCACATGCCTCCTAATACCATCACCTCTAGGTTATCTGCCTATGAATTTGGGGGGGATGGACGGACACACAGACATTCAGACCACAGCACTACCCTTGCCTTCCTGAACATTCTGCGCTGTATTAAGTGTCAATAAGTCTAAGTAAAATTGACTTTATTAAAAATAAAGGGCCTATACCTAAATGTTGCTTATATTACTGGTTACAGAATCTCAAGTTAAAATAATAATCCTGCGATTGCTGGACCTGTTATCTATTACCACAAAACAATAAACATTCCCTTACCATACCAGTGCCTTTCCTGAATAGTACGTGTCATGCTTGGACAGCTGCAAGCAAAACCTTTTTATACTCAGAATATGGCACTGGCTTCTCAAGATAATGTTTATAGGAAAACACAAAAGGACCCGCCTTACACTTAGCATTTGACATTTCTGAATTCTTGTCCCGTGCTTATGTGAGCTTATGCTAGGCTGGCACTTTGATCTCCTGTGAGAACGCCAGCTCCTGTCTTTTAAGAAAACAGCAGTATAACTCACAAAGCTATCTATCTCACTTGCTGAGCATGCTCACTATAGCCATACACACTTGGCCTCTGTGTCCTCTTTGGGTGAGGGACTCTGGGATGCACCATGGATTGGGGAAAACAACCTTCTCATCATGTGAGGGTATACACTATAGCGGCAAGGTTAGGAAAAACATAAGCAAGGTAACAACAGATTAGTAAGGTTTTTTTCTCTGGATCTGCCAAATCCTGAGTGAATGGATGGTCATTGCACTTCAATGCAGCCAGCCAAGGAAAGAGACATGCTCACACTGGCAAGGGCTGAGGCCCCTAATTACCACAAAGAAGCAAGCAAAAAAACACTGACTTTTTTTTTTTTTTTTTTTTTGTGACTCACACTGGACTAAAGCTAAGACCTTAAGGTCTTTCAGCAGTTATAACTGTACACAGTACTATAGTGAGGCTAAAAACGCTAACCTATTCAGACAAGGCAGTAATAGTATGAAAATGTTATACAGGTTGTAGTCTGCACTCAAATGATTTTTCCTGGCACACTAATATACAATGTCTAGGCAGACTCTAAGATAAAGTATTATTGAAGAAGTCCCGCACTCTATAGCTAATAATTTTTAAATTATTCAATAATTCCTTAAAGATCTTTTAGTCTACTCTCCCATAATTCCATTTTTATTTTATTTTCTGTCACTTTCATGGATCAATGATTCTGCTTAAACCTTAATGTCCTTTTCTTTAAATTATAAATGCTTTAGATAAATATATCATTTGTGCATATTTACTTAGCAGCTAATCTGATTCTAAGAACTGGATCTTATTAGCGAGACAGAAGGAACATTTAGTAGAAAAATCATTGGCTTGGAAACCATGAGGCATACAGTAGAATGTTTACATTCTATGAATGAGCTCAAAGTGTAAGTTAAGTCAAATGTGTAAGCCTAAGTATCAGAATTGGAAGAAAGTGCACATTTACTTTCCAATATGCCCCTTCCCTTCTTAGCAGGATGCACCAAAGAGGAAGGCTTTTTTTTTTTTTTTTTTTGTCCTGTTTTTTTGAGACAGGGTTTCTCTGTGTAGCCCTGGCTGTCTTGGAACTCACTCTGTAGCCCAGGCTGTCCTCAAACTCACAGAGATCTGCCTACCTCTGCCTCCTGAGTGCTGGGATTAAAGGTGTGCGCCACCACTGCCTGGCATCAAAGGAAAGAATCTTAATGTTCTATATAAGCTACTGTAGATGCTAACTACTCCTCTACCATAAATGCATGGAGTTGTTGATTTTAAGCATCAAGAATTATTCATAGAAGGATCTAAATACTCCCAAAGGGTACATCAAATTTACTCACATTTGAACTTGAGCATTTTTTAAAAGACCTGGCAGTGCACACCTGTAAGCCTAGAACCTGGGTAGACGAGGCAGGAAGAACAATAGTTTCATATCAGCTGGGGCTACAGAGAAAGGTAGTCTCAAAAACCAAACCAAAAAAAACCCCAAAACAACAACAACAAAACTGCTAGGGGTACAGACTATTGGCAGAGTGCTTTGCTACCAGATAGGAAGCTCTGAGTTCACACTCCAGCACCACAGAAAACAAAAATACCAAAGTACATACATCAAAAAGCCTTGTCAACTTGTACAACACACACACACACACACACACACACACACACACACACACACACAAACACACACACAGACCGACAGTGTGAAAAAAAAAAAACAACTTTTCAAATTACTATCACTACAGCTACAGTGCCAATGATGGCCAGCTCTGCTGGTGCACCTCTGTAATCCATCAACTGAGAGGCTAGGAGAGGGAGGGAGAGGGAGAGGGAGAGGGAGAGAGAGAGGGAGGGAGGGAGGGAGAGAGGGAGGGAGGGAGGGAGGGAGAGAGAGAGTTCAAGGCCAGCCTGAGCTATAAAGCAAGAGACCTTGCCAAAAAAAGGCTTCAACTATACATTGGGCCACAAACAAAGTACAAAAATTTGATGAGGGATAAAAATATTCTGTGAGCAGTGGTGGGGCACACCTTTAATCCCAGCACTCAGAAGGCAGAGCCAGGCGGATCTCTGTGAGTTCCAGGCCAGCCTGGTCTACAGAGTGAGACCCAGGACAGGCACCAAAGCTACACAGAGAAACCCTGTCTCAAAAAAACAAAACAAAACAAAACAAAAAACCCCTCTGTGAATAAACTCTACAAAAGCAGATCTGGGCTAATAGCCCAGCACAATCCTCAGACACCACAGCAAACAGCAGCAGCAGCACAAACAATAAAAGCAATGTGACCTGGCCATAGCATTGGAAGCATTTTGTTGAATGTCACCCAGACACTGCCCACGAACACAATATACACTACTCATGCTACAACATTCATTGTTTCTTTAGGGATTTCCAGTTAGTCGAAGAACGATATGTGAAATGAACTTTTAATTAGTGCCATCCTATCTACATGTATTTTCCAAGGGAAAACCAAAATAATGGCTAGTTGCCTTTAAAATGAACCTTCAATAATCTAGTACATGTAGTTCTCTACAAACACACCTCTGCTAGTTGGAATTATTCCAGTCTTGTAAACTAAGTGGTTATCCTTAGCTGAAGCTTCAAAATGTTTGTTCTGCAGGAGGCCAACACCACTTAAAACAGAACAGAGCATCTGAAGTGATCTAAGCTTCCTGTGTCCTTGTCTTAAGCAGCTTGAACTCTGTGCATACTGTAGCACCCCTTAAAATGCTCAGACCTATGGAGCCCTTCTCCCTAGGAAAATGCAAAGTACTATGTCTTGTTTCACAAGGCTCACGGATACCTCCAACTTACACACAGATCACAAGTTGAATCTCTTAGCTAGCTGGGAAGACATTGCTATCTCAAGTCTTTAGAAATCCACACAGAAAGCAGATAGGGAAGGAAGGAGCCTATGTGCAACAGGTACCAACCGGCGGTGTAGTCATGGTGTTACTACTAGTTTTGGTGGCCCCAACTTAACAGAGCAGAAAAACAACCAAGATTAACGAATGGCAGTGTTAAGGGCAGAGTCAGTTCGGTGGGAAGAGAGTCAAGTCCCAAATACTCCAAAGAAAGGAGGCCATCATTCAACCTCTTAATAACTCCAGCACCCTAAGAAGAAATGTCTTTAAATGGGGCTCAAGAGTATAGATGTTAGAAACAGGACCAATACATCAATAATCATTGATGGTAACAGTTACTGTTATCAGTACTGATAATAAAAGGGAGTTTGACTTAAAAATATCTTACAATACTCTGAAATCTACATTTTTTGTTTACAGTAGACTTCACCGAGTTTCCATTTTGATGCTGCAGATGAGCAGGTCATCAAGGTCTCAGAGAAACAGAGTTAAATAGATTCAATCATTATCAAGTCAACACCATTCTGACTCATGGAGTAACTGAAAAGCTATAGAGCCTTATGGAACCTATTACTGTTTTGCATTTCAGCTTAATTCCTGTTTTATTGTTTTGCCAACATGACTGCCTACACTTTAAGCTTTACAGTTAGTCAAGAATTAGGTCTGCATTAAGTACAAAATTAATACGTCTTTGGATTTAATTTTTTAAATTAATAGCAAAGTGCAATGTAGAGAGGAGTCAATGTACCAAAAAACTGAAACAGAAAATAAAAATTCATTGAAACAATGCTGAGTAGGGAGGGTGTGTGTGTGTGTGTGTGTGTGTGCAAGTAAAACACTCACTGAACATTCCCCTGCCGGTCATTAGATTGCCACGGATCTGTGTTTTCAAATATGATTTAAGTACTTTGTAGTACATCACAGCATTTTGAATAAATACTAACCCCAACTGTGATCCCAATGCTGATATGATGCCATGATGCTATTTCATACAGAATCATATTTAATTGTCCCTCAAAAGAATTCTGGTTTGTCTTGTCTGTGACAGTGTCTCACAATTTAGCGCTGGCTGTCACGGAACCCACAACCCTGTCCCAGTATTCTAGGCTGAGATTACAGCTGAGAGCTACAGGCCTGCCTGAAAACCAATTTTGAATGTTAAAGACTCTATTGAAGTATTAAAAATTAAGAACCCTGTGGGCTAAATATTTCATCACAGCCCTCTAAAGCTAGCAGTTTAGAACATGACCTCCTGGAGGGTCAGGTCCTTCTCTCTCCAGCTCTTGACCAAGTCAGGCGTTCAATAGCTATTTACACAGTGAGCCTGTAATCTACCCTGACAAAATAAAGAGCTGTATGGCCTAGTGTCTGTACCTTCCCAAACGCAGACGCTACTACATAGAATCAAGTATTAAATTGCTAAGCTGTGTAAGTAGTTTCAATGATCCAAAACAGAAATAATTAAGAACGCATAAATGTATCACATCAAACTCATAACTATTTGGAAAAATCCAGGATTGCAGACGTGACCTAAACATCGGAGGCCAATGCTCTCTCCAGAGTGTAGTATTTATAACTGCCTACAATTTAATATTCTAATTAAATCTTTTCAAGTTTTCACATTGAAAATGATCATTTATTCTGAAATAAAATCACACTGTTTTTGTATAAAGACTAACTTCTAACGTCTAGTGAAAAGGAATAAAAATCTCCCATGCTTGCTGGGCTCTCTTATGCCACATCATCCGGAAGCCTGTCAACTGAAGGCTCCCGAGCATCTATCCACACCAAATCTGTCCTAGTCTGTAGAAGAAGTCCTCCCTTTCCTCACCGCTGTCACTAACCCACCAGACTCACCATCTCGAGGGAGAGGACACAGCTGTTATCTGAAGTTGTGATCAAATTTTCAAATGAGACAAGTCGGCACACACGTAAAACTGCAGCAGATTCCAACAAAAGCAGCAAGCCCCCAAAGCATCCTCACACCTCACTGACAGTACTTTCTTCATGTCATCTCCAAATAACAAGTGAACTGCAAAAGCCGTGTTCCACCAACCAAACCGTTACTTTTGTAGACCTTAGAGAAACCTGAACTCCAACACTGAGTTGACATGCCAACTCCCCACTTCAGTTACTTCACCCCTTGACATCACATACCTGTCATGCTGGATTTGAAATTGGGTATGGTTTCTTGAAGTAGCATTGAAAGGGAATTTTGATCATAACTCTTGATGAATCAAACGGATGGTATGAGACAAAGATGCACATGAGGAATCTCTGCCTAGGACCTGCAGTCACTATTAAAAACAACACTTTGCATTTTTTTTCTAGAATACAGTCTTTGTCACAGTTCCCACCAGAACAGTAAACCATACAAAGGTTTGGACAATGTTCACTCTTGCTGTAATTTTTAAGGGAATGCTTTTCATTAATGTTTGAAAACTCTGAGCTATATTGTACTTTCCATCAAATTAGTTAGCGAATAGCTATTGTAAAACTGTCAGCACGCCTCTAACATGTCTTGTGTAGGCTCCACCTGCTCTATGCTGCCCACTGTTGGAAATGTATTATGCTAATAAGAAATGTGATACTACTCACCGGGGACACTTTAGCACAAAAGCGTAAGAATATTCTCTGGTTGCTTGGGTGGGTGCTAAGATATGGCATCCTTGCCATACAGACTGATTAGCAGTAACTAAACTTGTTAAATAACGGACATCTGGAAGGACAGACAGCACAGGAGCTATCTTGGTGTTCCACGGGACAGCAGCAGTCACAGGGCAGGGCAGAGGGCAGGGTGTGGAACTTCAGTCAGGAGCAGTCTGCAGAAGGTGGCTGTTCTGTACTCAGCAGGAAATATGAAGGTACCATCATACACATCTCAACACACAATAGAAACATGCAAGCGCCATGACGCAATTGGAAGATGACATACAAACTCAATTCGTGGAAAGTATATCTGTCCCATCAGATAAATCTCAAGTCTTTCCTTTTCAAGCAAATGGCCGTTGGTGAATTGTCTCATATTTTTTTTTTTCCTAATTGCAAGAAAATTGAACCGATGAGTGACCTGATAATATCAACTTTTT
>CABHPP010100406.1:0-10795 GCA_902168425.1 Peromyscus attwateri
TTTTTTGAGACAGGGTTTCTCTGTGTAGCTTTGTGCCTTTCCTGGAGCTCACTTGGTAGCCCAGGCCAGCCTCGAACTCACAGAGATCCGCCTGCCTCTGCCTCCCGAGTGCTGGGATTAAAGGCGTGCGCCACCAACGCCCGGCCCTAAATCTTTTAAAGCATAAATAAAGCTACACAGAAACTCCAGGGCCAGAGAGATGGTTTAGTGGGTAAAGGTGCTTTCTACACAAAACTGGTGATCTGAGTTTGACCCCCAGAACCCACATCCAAATGAAGGAGGTAATCAATTCCCAAAAGCTGTCCTCTGATGTCTACACACAGAAAGCAGACGTTCCGCCCTCCACATCATGTTTGCACACAGTACTAATAATGAAGAAGAATTCCAAGGTAGTTCTGATGGACTGCCCTGTTGGCTAGCTCAGGCCTCAGAAATTGAGGGACGGACGTGCTACCGTGTACTCCGTGCCAAGGGGGACATGAGCTCAGGGAATGGGAAAGCAAAGATATATACATGTCCACTTGGGGACCTGGGTGTCCTCAGGGGACCCTGGCCAGTGTGTCAGACAGAGCCAGGGAACAACTTGGCTTGAGGTACAGAGGCTGGGCCTGGTGTCAGGAGGCTGTGGTGACTGAGGGACTGGCCAGGGTGCTTCCGTTTGGTCATGGAGACTGTTTGGGCCCAGGAAAGCAGTTCACACTTGCTCCCAGGAGTTAGCTGCAAATGAATGTGCCGCCTCAGTCTATGTACCATGCCCCTTCTCAGAGTGTGGCTGCACTGTTGGGGCCTGGAAGACTCTGGAGTCCCTGGAACTGTGGGCTAGATGACAAAATGGAGCTGCAGGGAGGCGCTGGGCCCCCTGGGTGTTCAGAGGAGAAAGTAGGAGGCTGGTAGCCGGCCTCTTCCTGCTCTGTTTGGAAACAAAACACAGCTTGTTGTCCAGCCTCCTAGCAGTAGCCATTTAGGTCAGTGACCCTGGGCTCTGGAGAAGGGCTTGTGCTTTCCAAGGGGTGGGGGATGGGAGAGACCCGTGTGGCTGGAGGTCTCTGGATTGTCGGGTGCAGGCTGGACACTCACATGCCCGTCCTTGGATGGTCTAGGAACACCGGGGACATCTGGGGACAGGCTCAGTGGACGGTGCCCACACAGGTGCATGGAGGCCACCCAGACTTCTGGGGCCTGACCCCCGCCCTTCCCAGCTCTTGTCGTTTGTTGGCTTACCTCTCACTGTGCGGGTGGTCTTGGCATCTGGGATGCGTTATCGGACGGAGGTGGTCCTGGCCGGAAGTGCTGAGAGTTTCCTGAAGGGCTGGGCAGCTGGCAGCTGGCTGGCTGGGCCAAAAGCTGAAGGGGGAAGTTTTGTAAGGAGGGAGGGGGCCCGCTGTAGCCCCCCACCCCACCATGTGGCAGGTCTGAACAGTCTCCTTTTACTTGGTCTATAAAATGGGATCGCAGCCCCGGCTTCTGAGGGTCCACCTCATAGCGTAGAACTGGGCAAGGCCTGACTTCTACTGCCAGACTGGCTTCAGAGCTAGGCCGACCCAGGTCAGGTGGCTATAGGCACCCAGAACCTTCCTGTTCTGCTTCATTGTTGAGACCTGCCTGTGTACCGGGAACATGACTGTCACATCTGATCAAGTAGTGTCCTGAACAAGACTCAAATTTGGGGCTGGGATGGAGCCCAGTATTAAGAGGTGTTTTTAGCATGGGTGAGGCCCTACTCTGTCCCCAAAACCTCAAGAGAAGGGAGGGTGGAAGGGAGGGGGAAGGGAAAGGGGAGGGAAGGGGAGAGGATGGACTGAGGAGATAACTGAGTTGGTAAAGCATTTGCTGTGCATGCATGAGGGCCCGAGTTCGAGGCTCAGAACCCATGGGAAAAGGCAGATGTGGTGGCACACATCTATAATCTCAGGGCTGGGGCTATGGTGGTTGGAGACAGGAGGATCCCTGGAGTCTCCAGCCCTCCTAGCTGAATCACTGAGCTCCCGGTTCACTGAGGGAGACCCTCAAAAAGTAAGGTAGGGAGTGACTGAGGAAGACACGTGGTACTGACCTTTGGCCTCCACGAGCATCTGCTCACAAATAAACGTGTACACACACATACATAGAAGACCGAGAATATAGCACAATAGTATCATGCTTACCAAGCGTGTGTGAGGCCCTAAGTTCAATTCCCAGCACCAGAAAGAAAGAAAAGAAAAGAAAAGTTTGAGGCTTGGGCTGGCGAAAATGAGTCAGTGGGTAAGGGAGCATGCTGCCGAGCCTGAGGACTTGAGTTCAATTAGAATTCGCATGGTGAAGAAGGGAACCGACTCTATCCTCCACATACATGCATGGCACACCCACGCCCACGCACAAGCACACTGACTAAATAGATAAAACGTAATCAATATTTTAAATAGAAAAATAAGTCTAAGGAAAAGAAAGAGAATCTAGTCTCTGAAGCTGTGTTGTTCTCACAGGCAGGGAAATTGGGGTCCCAAGGGAAGTGGCCTGCCAGAGGCAGACACTAAGAAACAGGACACAGTGTTTGGTCAGAGACCCTTCCTCTGTGCCAGGAAGATTCCAGAACAATTTAGGTCACTCAAGTGGCAGCAGCTGCCTCCTGGGACCCACAGACCGCAAGTGGATGGATGGACGATTGCTTTTTCACCAGCTTCCCCAGAGATGCCAGCAGGCTCTGGCTGACCTGTCTTGGCAACATGGGGCCGGGCATGGCTCTTTCAGGTGGGCTGGGGTGTGTCACGTTGGGTGTGTCAGGGCATGTTGTGGCCTGTGCATGGAGTCTGGGGCCCGCTGGGTAGCTGGGTGGGTGGCACCCTTGGCTTCTCCAGGAAAGCTCTACTGTCCAGGCTGCTTGGGGCACTACCTGGGGTACTTCCTAGGACCCCGTGGTCACCCATGGACTCATTTCTGAAGCCCTCCCAGGGACCAGGTGGGTCATCTGGGGAACACCAAGCCACACCTTCCCATGAGTGAAAGATGGAATGGTTGACCCTTCCTCCTGCTGCGAGGCTCGCGTGTGCCCCCAAGCCTCTCTGTGTTCACAGTGTTTCAGCCCACAGGACCTGTGAGCGGTGAGGAATTAAGTGTTTATGACCTGGTCAGAACAGCGCCCCCTGCAGGAGGTGCCGCAGAATTGTAAGTGGTGACCAGATTGACAGATGGGCAGAGTCACCGGCTAGCCCTGTGGCATTCCGCCCTCTGCAGGTCAGCTTTGTTCCCTGCCTTAGGGCCTCTCGTGCGCGCCCCATGTTGTCCTTTCTCCTCGCCTACCCTGAGCTGTGTCTTAGCTGGACTGCCCTGGGCTGGTGGCTATGCCTCTCTGGATTTGTTTCCTGTTGCTTCTGATGGGGTCAGGAGTGGAAAGCAAGGGCCGGGTCTCCTCAAGGGCTGGAGGTGGGGGTCGATCTGGAGGCCCACTGTGGGTCACCAGTGCCCAGATGATAGGAGGTAGTGGCATCCTTGTGGTCAGAGGAGGTCACAAACCAGACCTGGCACCAGCCTGGCCATCGTGCCTTTGCTCAAGACCTATTGAATTCACGGTGCCACTCCTGGCCTCAGTTTCCCCATTTGGGCAAGATGGCCCCCGAGGCCCTGGTTCCTTCTTAGAGTTGAGTGGCTTTGGACATAAATGCTTTGTTTTGTTGAGACAAGGTCTCCCTATAGACACCTGCCTGTCCTGGAACTCGCTATGTAGACCAGGCCAGCCTTGAACTCACAGAGACCCATGTGCCTCTGCCTTCTGAGTGCTGGGATGAAAGGTGTGCGCCATCACACCTGGCTTGACCTAAGTGTTTTTATCTTCTAGAAACTTCAGTGCCCTCCGGAAGGAAAACATTTATGAGAACAACAAACTGGTGAGTTGGCTAGCTGATACCTGCTGTCTGTCCTTTAAGCCCTCTGCCTCAAACTCCCAGCTCTTATCTGAAGGGCCACTGCACCTCAGTGGAGTGAGCCTTCTGCTAGGCTATCCAGGGGTCCCATTCTGGGGATTTGTCCTCCCCACAGCTCCTCAGCCAGTCCCAAGCTGGGCAATCTGTGTTCTGAGCTGGGCAATCTGTGTTCTGAGATCAACATTTGATCTTGGATCCGAGGCCCCATGGACTCCTCTCTTCCTCACTGGGACAGTGAGCCCCAGGGAGTAGCAGCTAACCCCCTTTCTTGTGGGTGGCCTGGCTGATCTACCCAGGGCAGAGCAAGGCCCCTGGAAGCTGTGAGAGAGTGGGTCCTGGGGGTCCTGGGGGTAGGCAGGATCACCTTCCCTGGCCCCTTGATTCAAGACCTACTCTGTACTTCCAGGTGCCAGCCTAAGTCACCCTGCTACAAAATATGCCCCACGCATGGTCCCTTGGACTAACTGTACGTCTGTTCTTACTCTGAGCCAAGCAGGGTCCGCATGGGCCCCCATACTGGCATCTCTAGGGAGGACTGAGACAGTAGACATGAGATGCTTTACCTGCCCAGGTAGGGCAGCCTCTGTAACTTAATGAGCATGAAATACAGTTAAAGACTCAGTTCTGAGCCGAGTCTGGTAGCACATGCCTTTCGTCCCAGCACTGGGGGCTGGGATATGGCTCACTGAGTAAAACTGCTTGTGGGGCAAACATGGAAGACCTAAGTCCAGATCTCCAGAACTGCCAGATGAATGTGGCAGCTGGCCTGTAATGCCGGTGCGTGGGAGGTGGAGACAGGGGACCCCAGGAGCAAGCTGTCTAGCCAGACAAGCCCAGTTGGCTAACTTGGGATTCAAGCGAGAGACCCTGAATCAATACATAAGGTGGAGAGTGATCCAGGAAGACATCAGTGTCAACCTCCGGCCTCCACATACACAGGCACATAGTACACACACACTGCATGACACGTACACCCACATACATTTGAATGTTCGTGCACATACCCCCCCCCATGCATATAAAAAATAAACATAAGATAGAGAACAATTTCAGAGAACGTCTGACCTTGACCTCTGGGTGTCATATGCATGCATGCATGCACACATGAACATACCCAGGCACACACACACACAAGAGTCAGTTCATCGGGTGTTGGCTGCATTGCAGTACACTGCTCTAATAGCACTGGGTGTGAGATGGGAGATGAGGCTGGGATGCATGGATGCCTTGGCAGATCTGTGGATGCTCTCAGGAAGCCATCTTGGGTGGAGTGACTGTGTGGGCGACAGAGTGCTGGGCAGGACATGCAGCTGAGGAGCCAGGGAGGGGTGGGGTCTTGAGGCAGGTGCAGGGCATGGTGAAGAAAGGACTTTGGGCTTTCCCTCCGAGCCAGCGAAACTGGACCCCTGGGAAGCGTGGACTGGAGGCTCTCCTTCTCCAGACTCTGCAGGAGAAAGGAATGTCCGGGGCGGAGGTCACACAGAGGGTACACATGACCTTCAGTGGGAATGGCCTGATCCTGGGCCTGTTCTGTGGGTCAGAGGAGATCTGAGGCTTGGTATGAGTGTGGCATGGAGACCCTAAGGGGCTGCACATGTGGGAGCAGCGTAGGGACCCCAACTTGGCATCCACGTGGAGGCCACACAGGCATCTGGAAGAGAAGCCTCAGTGAAGGAAACTACAAGAGAGCCCTGTGAGTCACCGGGGACCAGGGCCAGGATGCCAGTGACCTCTGCCGTGGGCTAAATGGAGCTGGTGGAGTTTTACATTTTTTAGATTTTTATGTATTTTGTTTTTCAGTAGTGAGACTTAAACCCAGGGCATACATATTAGGCAAGTGCTTTACCACTGAGCCACACCCCAGTCAGTCCCTCACTGGGGGATTCTAGGCAGGTGCTTTACCACTGAGCCACACCCCAGCCCCTCACTGGGGGATTCTAGGCAGGTGCTCTACCACTGAGCCACACCCCAGGCCCTCACTGGGGGATTCTAGGCAGGTGCTCTACCACTGAGCCACACCCCAGCCCCTCACTGGGGGATTCTAGGCAGGGGTTCTAAGCCTGAGCCATATTCTCAGCCCCCTTTTTACTTTTTATTTTGAGATAGTATTCTTAACTAGGCCTGGCTGGCCTTGAACTCACTCTGTAGCCCAGCATACTCTTGAGCTCATAATCGTCCTGCCTCAGCCTCCTGAATAGCTAAGCTAGACCTGAAGCCACAATTGGCAATTTGAGAAGGGCTCGAGTTGGTGGAGGTCATCAGCAACCTGAGGCGGGTCTCTCAGTGAGACCAAGAGTCAGATGGGGACAGGGAATACAGAGGGAGCCTGAGGGGTTACTTAGTGAGGAAAGCAAGTGGGGAAGGCCAAGCAAAGACATAAGTCAGGGCCAGGCAGTGGTGGCGGCGGCGCACGCTTTAATCCGAGCACTTGGGAGGCAGAGCCAGGTGGATCTCTGTGAGTTCGAGGCCAGTCTGGGCTACAGAGTGAGTTCCAGAAAAGACAGGTCAGTAATTGGAGCCTCCCTGGGGCTTAGGTGCTGGAGGCGGGCAGCAGCCAGTGAAGGTGGGAGAGGCACTGAGCTGTCAATCTACCCGGCTGGTATGCAGTAAGTGCTCTGTATGTGTGGGTTCCTGGCCTCCTCAGCCCAGTGCATCCTGTCCCCATCACAGGGATCAGCCACATCATGGACAAGCTGCTCTAAGTGGTTGACGTTTGGCCCAGCAGGGCTGTGGAGGCTCAGAGCTGTTTTCTAGAATGATAAGCCCCAGGGCTGGGGTGAGCACATATCCAAGAGCCTCCTAGAGTCAGGCTGGATAGGACAAGCCTGTACCATCTAGTCCTAGCTACTTGGGAGGCTGAGGCAGAAGGATTATGAGTCCAGGGCCAGTGTGCTAGCACTAGGGGTGTGACTCAGTGGTCGGGCACCTGCCTAGAATCCCCCAGTGAGGGGATGGGGTGTGGCTCAGTGGTAGAGCACCTGCCTAGAATACCCCAGTGAGGGGCTGGAGTGTGGCTAAGTGGTAGAGCTCCTGCTTAGAATCCCCCAGTGAGGGGCTGGGGTGTGGCTCAGTGGTAGAGCACCTGCCTAGAATCCCCCAGTGAGGGGCTGGGGTGTGGTTCAGTGGTAGAGCACCTACCTAGAATCCCCAGTGAGGGGCTGGGGTGTGGTTCAGTGGTAGAGCACCTGCCTAGAATCCCCCAGTGAGGGGCTGGGGTGTGGCTCAGTGGTAGAGCATCTGCCTAGCAAGTTGGAGGCCCTGGGTTCACAGCACCTGCCCCCAACATAAAACTAGCCCTCTGGGTCTGGTCTCCTGAGGAATATCTGCTGGGACATTGAACCTTTATACAAGTGGACATGATGAGCCTGGGAGGTCACTCGGGCAGGAGTCCTTGGACTTTTAGTCCATGCTTCTTTGTATTTTCTCTTTCAGCTGGGCTGGTGGCCCAGCAGTAGTTCTCTCCATTGTCTGCCCTGCTGATTTAAACCCCTCTCCAGGCCTTCCAAGTGGCAGAGGAACAGTTGGGCATCCCAGCCCTGCTAGACGCCGAGGACATGGTGGCCTTGAAGGTTCCAGACCGGCTGAGCATCCTCACCTACGTGTCACAGTATTACAACTACTTCCACGGCCGGTCCCCAAGTGAGTCCCTGTCCAGGAGGGCCCTCCCATGCCGGGTGCATGGTCAAGACTGCCGACGCATCAGGACCACCAGCCCATTCTTCCTCTTGGGCTGCAGTTCTTCCTCTTGGGCTCCATGCCCACCCTCAGTCCCCATGCCACAGCACTGAGCCCTAGGGTGGACAGTGATGCAGGGAGGGCACCTTTTGGAGACTACTCATGTGGGTCCTTATAGCTGTGTCTGTTACCAAGGCGACCAGAGGCCTTTGTGCAAGTATAGAGTGAGGCCCCTGGGCTCCCTTATTCCCCAACCTGGTCCTGCTGGGGAACACTAAGGAAGGCTTGTGCCTACTGTGTGCTCCTACATGCACTGTTGTCCTGGTCTTTCTATCCTCAGCCCCCAAGGACTTAGACAGCTGTCGGAATCATTCGGCAGACCCTGGGTGACTCATGGTTGGCTGTGGCAATGGAAGCTGTGTGGCCCAGGCAGGGCGGACAGACCGGGTCTTCACCCAGCCCTATGAGTGGGGAGCTGTTTGGCTTCCTGCACCACATTCCTCTTTTAGCTTTAGAAATCTCCGGAATCCCCCTGGGCTGAGGGCCAGCCTGGAATGGTGGTTTGGAAACAGAAAAGTCCCTTTCCGTGACCCCAGATGGGGTTGTCGGCTGGGAGCCAGGGTGAGGGCCAGGCCAGGGTTTGCTGGAAAGAATGTGCCCCGGGGCTGTCCTTACCCAGCTGTCGTAGGAGGCCCATGCCTTTCACTGTGGGCTCAGGGACCTCTTAGAGGGTCCGAGCTCTGGGTGAGACCCTCCTAACCCGTTTCCTGTGTCTCATGCCAGTTGGAGGCATGGCTGGTGTGAAGAGACCCTCATCAGACTCGACGGAAGAACATTCTGGAAAGAAGGTCCTGTCCCAGCCTGCCGCCAAGTTGCCCTCACCTGCTCCAGCCCAGAGGTCACCACTGTCTCCAGCTAGGACAAACCCCGTGGTTCAGAGGAATGAGGGAGGCTCAGAGAGGCCATCCCCAAAGGCTGTAAGCATATCTTGGTTGAGTGGGCATTGTAGGGCCAGCTATATACCCAAACACAGAGCTGTGTGGGATATTCTCTTAGGGTACAGTACCCCTCCCCATGCTTTGTATCCAGCGCACCCACTGAGGTGGCTCTGCTGGGCTCCAGTTCAATGTGGCAAGCATTGTGAATCCCGTCACACAGATGGGTAAACTGAGGTCATCCAGATGGGATGGAGCTGAAACCGTAGACTTTTCTGGGCTGGTTTAGATTGTCCTCTTTCCTAGGTGGGAAGGGACACTGGGTTGGGCCTTCGGTCCCTGGCCAGCCCTGCCGTGCTGAGCTTGAGTGCTCCTGCTGCTCTTTAGTGGTTACTCTAGGTTCCGTGAAGCCAGAGCAAGGCAGGCCTGGATGCTGGGGGAACTGGCCCGATCCCAGAGCCTGGCAGGGTAGCAGAAGGCACTAGGTTTGTCTCTAGCCCCACACTGGGTCCCCAGGATCTCTGAAATCAGTCTCCTGCTCCCCAACAGGGCCAGTCTGGAGGTCCTGAGTGTGTAGCCATGCCCATGCCCTGGCTAGTGGCTCCCCAGGGTCTCAGTTCTCCAGCCTATAAAATGGGATCTGTTGGCCACCCCTGGGCTGAGGTGGGAATCTGGAACTGCCAGCTGCCCCTCAGCAGCTCCCGACACTTCCCTGCAGGCTCTGGGAACTGCAGGCAGCTCCGTCAGCAGCATCTGTGGGGTCTGTGGCAAACATGTTCACCTTGTGCAGCGGCACCTGGCTGATGGGCGGCTCTACCACCGAAGCTGCTTCAGGTATGGTCCCCGCTGCATGTCTGGGTGCACACTTCCTGTTCACACACCTTCCACGGCTCCCACAGTCCTTCCATCTGTCTTCTGTAGGGGACGGCACTGCTGAACCCCAATGTCCTCCTCTAATGTTCCCTCAGGGTGTCCTGGACACACTGACTCAGTTTCCCTTGTTATCTCAGCCCTTTGTGTTTTTTGTTTTGTTTTGTTTTGCCTTGAAGCAGGGTTTCTTTGTGTAGCCCTGGCTGTCTTGGAACTCACTCTGTAGCCCAGGCTGGCCTCGAACTCACTGAGATCTGCCTGCCTCTGCCTCCCAAGTGCTGGGATTAAAGGCATGCGCCACCACCGCCCGGTTGTGTTGAATTTTTTGACTCTGTGACTCTTGTCTTCTTGTCTCCCTGAAGTGTCTAGATTTGGGGGACAAGGAGTGAATCTCAAGTCCATCTTCTTCAAGCTTGGGGTAGTTGGACTCCTGAAAATGGGTCACACTATGTAGCCTTTATGTACGCATCTGGTGACATGTTTGAGCACTTTCTGTGGTGTCCACAGCCCTGACAAGTGTGCCAGTGGAAGCTGTAACTCATTGAAATCATCAACAAGCATTTGTTGAATATATCAACGGCTGCATGAGTAGATACAGTACTGAGGGAATGTGTGCTTTTGGGAGAGTGAAATGAATGAGTGATTGAGCCAGGGCGCAGGCTCTGAGTCTCCATGGCTTCCTTCCACAGGTGTAAACAGTGTTCCAGCACGCTGCATTCAGGGGCCTACCGTGCCACGGGAGAGCCGGGGGTCTTTGTCTGTACTCATCACGGCTCAGAAGTCACCTCTGTGAGCCCCAAGTTGTCAAAACTGGCCTCCAGACAGCCAGGGGCTGTTGCTGCAGACACCAGGCCAAGCAATGCCTCCCGGAAGGTTCAGGAAGCAAATGGACTCGGAGAGGTGGCACCGTTGAGGGTCAGGGCAGCAGCCTGGGAGCCCGCTGGAGGCAACATGACTGCCAGAGGCTTTGTCCAGACTGAACTTAGCCAGCCAGCCACCTCCCGTGCCCACGTGGGGAGCCCCGCAGGGCCCAGGCTGCCCACGAGCCCAGTGGCCACTACTTCTGTGAATAGCAAAGCCATCAGCCACGTGACTAATAGCTCCCCGACAGGATGGTCATCACCTGCCCAGAGCAGCTCAGCCACCGTCGGCTCTCGTCCTGTGGTGTACCCAAGTGCTCTGGACTCTCACCCGTCTGTGCCCCAAGGCCAGGCAGCTTCAAAAGGTGTCAAGACTCAGCTCAGCTCGAGCACAGCATCTCCAAACTCAACGGCCACCCCAGCCTGGACCCCCGCAGCCTCTAGGACCCAGCAAGCCCGAGAGAAATTTTTTCAGAATCCTGCCCCATCCCCAGCCAGCAACAGCACTGCCAGCAGGGTCCCCCCTGTGGTGAATACCTCCACCAGCAAGGTCCCCACT
>CABHPP010100408.1:0-12066 GCA_902168425.1 Peromyscus attwateri
ACACACACACACACACACACACACACACACACACACACACACACATCCAATCAATAACCAAAAAACGAAACTCTGGGGACTAACTGCTCCCTAGGACTCTAAAGATCCAGAATCTTGCTGATATGCACAATGATCTTGGAGGATTGATACATGCGCGCTGTTAGTCTATCACAAAAGGGGTATGCAAACAGTTTTACTTTTAATGCATGCATTACTTGTACAGCACAGAAACCACTGATGAGCAGGAGAAAATACTAGTTAATAGTTTCATAAATTTTTGTTTTTACTTTCTACACCTTTTCTTAGCGTGCTCTCTCTTTCTCTGTGCGCGCGCGCGCGCGCGCGTGTGTGTGTGTGTGTGTGTGTGTGTGTGTAAAATATCATCTTTAATATCATCTTTAATTTTAAAAAGGCACTATGCAGGGGATAATACGATAAGGGACATTTATTAATTTGCAACACTTTGTACCTCAATTATTGAGACTTCTTCCCCAGGAATGCATTGCTCCTGCACAGCTGAATGCAAAGGAATTCCCAGGCAGCCCTCTTTGGTTCCTTGGACTCACATCAGTCTCTAAGCCACCCCTGAACTGTGATTTATATGACAGCTTGGGAAAAGCCAATTGGGGACAATCAATGAACAGACAGAGACAGGCCTGGTGAATGTGCATGAATTAAAAGCAAAACTCCATTGTAATAGGAACAAGATTCTAATCACTATACCTAATTACAAAGAGGAGTAAATCACGGGGAAAAAATTAAGTGTCTCATACAGAACAAACAAAGCAATTAGTCATTAACAGAAGCCCAGGGTTTGGTGAGCAGGCTGGAACCCAGACCTGAACCCAGCTGCTCCCAAGGCCGCAGCAGCATCATGGAAGGTGGACGGCGCCTGAGTACGTAACTGGGCGAAGGCAGGACAGGTGGCGGGGCCCTGGTGTGTGCACACTGTGCAGCCTCTTCAGGACCTTCCAACCCTAGCAGAGTCCCAGCATCAGGTACAGGAGCCCAAACCTTCCCGGATGGCAAAGCAGCTACTGGCTTAATGTGACAGCCACGTCTAGTCACCACTCCTTGGTTGTTAGAACACAGGAATAAAAGCAGCGAATTCTTACTACGCCGGACACGTTATCTGGTTCAAATGTCACACTGTGCCCTTGAGGGAGGCACTATTATCACCACCTGCATTTATAAACAAGGACATTCAGCTCCAGATGGCACAACAGTTTGGCTCTAGTCACCCTGTTTACATGGGGTAGAGCCTGGATTTAACGTCAACAGTGAACTTCCAAGCTCAGACCCCTAAACTCTAGGCCAAAACATCGTAGAGAACTAGGTACTGGGGGTGAAAGGCCTGGTGTACCCTGGACAGTCTATAAATGTCTTCTGCTGTGCTCTCTCCCTGGGTCTTCCTCCTAGAGGGCTGTAGGAGGACATTAAAGCCATTGTACTCTGCATCCACCTGCAGTCCTGGTGGACAAGACCCTCCTAGAAAGGGGCTGGAGAATCTAAAAACGTGCTGTAGGGCCTTGAGCCTGTATAATCTCTACTCCAGGTCCAAGATTCACAGACAAGGAATGACTGCCCTGAAGGGCTGATGGCAATATAGTCATCGAAAGCACCTCAACTGGACAGAAAGAGCGACTAAGCTCCTAAGAAACACAGCCATGCCGTGACTATGGACTGCAGACGGCTTCTTCAAAGAGTATGCGAATAGAATTTCCAGAATGCAAGCTGCTCGATGTCTCTCCTTCAAAGACCAGCCCGAGTACACGTGATGCAGCAAGGAGAGCTTCATCAGGAAGCATCCCCATTCTTCACTCATGCCTTCCAGAGGCCCACCCCAAGCATGCAAAGTCTGTTCCAGACAGAGACCCAGGGAAAGACTAGCCTAACACCACTCCAGGTTCCTGGGGGCTGAGCTACCTTCTGAGAGCTGAGTGGAGTCTGTCTTGGGGCCATGCACAGTGGGAAGAAGGGTAAGGTGATGCCTGGTCCACACTGATGGGATTTCATCCCTCAACCCTAAACTGCATGAAAAACAAAACAAAACAAAACAAAAAACCAAGGACTCTTGGCTGAGTGCTGTGTGGCTGCAAACATTAAAGACTATTATTTGTTTTGGACAAGTCTGGTCCAGGCACTCAGATCCCAACACCAAAGGCTGCTGCTGCTGTCTTTGGCAGGGTTGCTCCTTCCGACTAAAACCTCCAGTGGCCAATTCAGTGGTCAATGGCGCTGGTCTCCAGAGTCACGGGGAACGAACTTCACATGCGATAGGTCAGAACCCCACAGTGACCTTGGGCAAGCGAAAAAGCACAGTGCCAGACCAGGGCACCCCAAACTCCTCCATCTGTGGGAGGAGGAAACATTGGAATTAGACTAATCTAACTCCCAAGTCCAGCCCTTCCACTTTCCAGCCTGGTGCCAGAGGAAGGAGGGCATGGTCCAGTAGCCATTGACTGCACGGTGAAAAGCACAGCTTTCACATCCTCATCCCTGCAGTTCCTGGGAGCAAATTGAGATCGCAAGGCCGTCAGCAGCCTGGGCGCTCATCATCTTGACAGATACTTAGCTATTCATTTAAAAACAAGCCCGAGAACAAGCGTCAGCTGTTTTTTTTAATTACTCCTGGATAGGGCTGGGACCGCTCTGGCATAATTGGGGTACTGAGATTTTTTTCCCCCTCCCTTTGAAAGCCTTGTTGCAGTAAGAAAAAATACTGTTTATTCTAATTAAAAGCAACCCTTCTTTTAAACCATCTTAGCAATGGGAAGGCAAAGGGTGACATTTCCTTTGTAGTGGGCAGTAGGACTAACTGCGATGGGACCAGCTCTGCCATGAACATGTCCCTGGGCATAACTCTCTTTCTTCAACGATCAGTCCTCTCACTTCTGAAACGGGAAACGTGAAGAGAATTCCACGTGTTCTCTCCGGCTCTAATGGAATCTGAGGCCAGTGCTCCCACATTCCGTCACTTGAGCCCAGTGGGGTGTACTGTGAACCAAGGAGTAGCTCCCTGGTATGCGGAGTGATTTCAGAGCACCCGGTGTCCGAAGCCATTGTTAGTCTCCATGATGATACTCCGGCTGTGCCAGCATTGACCGTGAGGACAGTGCTGTGGCTCCCAGCCACTCATGATTCTAGGAAGCATGTCTGGTGGCCTTGGTAAATGCATACGTAGCTCCAGACTTCCCTGAAAGCAGGAGTTCCTGGCTGAGGTCTAGGAATTTTCATTCCGGGCCCCACAGTTCCTGACCGGACAGACAAATTCAGAAGGCCCTAGAAAAACTCAGGGCTACTTTGAAAGCACAGCCTTGGAACATAGACTTCTCAAATCTGTCTAATTGAGTTCTTGGGCGTATGATCTCAAGCAAGGCACACAGCCTTCCTGTTCTCACTGTAGGAGGAAGGCATACAAAGTCCCTGAGCACTCCCTGCCACGTGTGGCGGCCAGGCAAGGGCTATTCCCTTCCCTGGCTTTCTTTCCCTGGGTTTTTAGGAAATAGGATCTCATTCTGCACCCCAGGCTGGTCTGGAACTCATTACGTAGGCCAACCTGGTCTCGAACTTTCAATCCTCCTACCTCTGCCTCCTGAGTGCTGAGACCGTAGACACGAACCATCTTTGTAGACAGGAAGCCTTTCCTTGGCTTTAAAGGTGGGACAATTTTTTGAAAAGCTTCCCCAAAAGCCTCAATGTGATAGCTGCTCAGAAGATAAATTTGACGGTGGGGGGAAGCAACATTAAAAAGGACCAAAGGAAACACTTTGACCATGTTTCTTGGCGTTAATAGTCAGATGGAAACTGAAATCAGCCACCAACAAAATAAGTTGGAACCGTGAGCCTGGCAGGTAGATGATAGAATGGTGACCTTGAACACTGGGAAATAGTGTTAGTGGAAGCTGCTGCCCTGCCCCATTCAGGTTTAGTGTTCTCCTGTTCACACTCAAGTCTACAAGAAACTTGTGGCTTTCCTGAATGATGGCGGATGTGACGGCGGGAGGAGGGAGGTGGCATCCTGGTGCTCCCGACTCCCGGGCTGTCACACTTTGTCCTCCTGAAGCAGCTGGGCAAGCGGTTTACCTGAGTGCTTCCATTTGCAACCAGACACCTGGGCTAGCCACAGCCGGGCTCTGTGACCAAACACCACAGCCGGGCTCCGTGACCAAACTGCTGACAGAGCACATTAGCTTGCCTCCTCTGCTTGTCAGAACATTTAAGTTCTGGAAGGTGACAGCTACGGTACTGGGCAGAGAAAATACAGTTGTCATATCAGCCTGTTCATCAGCCTCATGGAGGGTGTGACAAGCAGGAAGGGCAAGGTACCTAAGTGGAGGCAGAAGAGATTTGGGCTGCTGGTGGGACACGGAGTCCCTAAAAACACACTGAAAGAACACCGTAACCCTGGAAGCATCACCATACAGTCACAGACGGCTAGAGCTGCGAGTCTGTGGCTCTGAGGAGCAGGAAGCCTGCGAGGTGGTCATGGGTGGGGGTGGGGGCGGCGGTCTGGGTATCAGCAGGTGACTGACAGGCCAGCCCTCCTGCTCGTCTACTCTGCTCCAGTGACTACCTGTATTATGCGAAAATGACACAAACGACAATAATTAAGCCCAGATCTCTGTGGATCATTCGCTGTGATAATTCCACCTTTGTAATTCAGCCGCAGATAAACCCTTTTGTTCTGCCTTATAACACAGATTCTAGTATCATTCAAGTATATTAACTGTAGCCTATTACTGTCACAGAAAATGCTCCCTGAGCCATAGCAAAAGACTCCCCAGACAAAACTTTATGTCATGTTAATCCAAGCTTTAATAACTATGAGGATATATAACTGTATTCTAATTGTGCTCTGCGTTCCCGCATACAAAAACAGAAGATATCAAAAATGACAGCCACAGATCTCTTCAAAAAAAAAAAAAAACATTAATTCCCTACTCTGGGTGCTGGGGTGCAAGGGTGAAGGGATCCCAGTTTACGTGAGGAAACGAGAGAGGTGAGCATCTAAGGATGGGGAGACTCTAGACCCCAAGCTAGCGAAGCTGAAGGCTAAACTGTGAAAGACCAGGAAGCACCGAGGCGGCGGGCGGGGAGACGATCAGAGCAATGACGTCACACACCGTGGGGAAAGAGTCAAGTGGAGACAGCTGTGGGGAGAGGTCAGGATGCTAATTTAGTACGTCATGCCCACACGCAGTCTAAAGAGGGGCCATCAGACCAAACTGCTCGTACATCTGGTGAGGAACGTTCCTCCAAGCCCTCTCCAGACTCGCCCTGACCAGATGATGGACAGTTGCAATCCCAAGACTCACCCTGACCAAGTGACATGAAACTGCAACCTTGAGACTCACCTTGACCAACCACAACCCCCACCAACTCCCTGACCAACTGCTCTGAAGCTGTCCCCCACCACACGGCTCCCCTCTTCTGCACCTGGCTCCACTTCTGTCCCATACTTCCTAATGTGTTGTCATTTCAGTTCGTATCTGAGTTGCTGTTTATCTCATGTCTCCCTCCACTAGACTTTAGCCCTCTTAAATGACCAGGATTTGTTTCCGTTCTGCTCAGTCATTTCTCCCTGGTGCCCCAGTAGGGAACCTGGCATACAGCAAGGGCTATGAGCTTGCTAAATGACAAAGTGGCACTGTCAGGGTCTGGCTGTGTGGCTGAGGACAAGTTCCTTCAGTTCACTGAGCCTCAGTCTCCTCACACTGAGGAGGAGAGAGGCAAACACCTACTTCCGGGTAGAAAGAGTAGTGCCAAAGGACCTGGAAGGGGCTGGTCCAAGAGCGATGCTCAGAGCAGCTGCTGGGTTGTAGAGAACAAAATGCCCAGAATGTTTAAGGTGCAGCACTCACTGCTCAGACCAAAGGTGGGACATAGCCAATCACAGTTCTCATTACCCTGACAACACCCCCTTCGAGAACCTCCACCCCCCTCTACTCCCGGTCCAGAGGCGCTTCCTGGCACCAGGAAGGGATCTAATCATTAGGCACTTTGTGCGGTACTGCTCCTCTGCGGAGTCTTCTGCATCCAAGTCCAGACACGCCAACTTCACTTGGGGAATGTTACAAACTTCTGGCCTTAGACTTGCCGTCTCTTTAAAACCAGGACAATGGGTATTAACAAGTCCTCCCTATTGCGGGAGGCGCACACTAGAGCACAACGAATATACTCTGACAAGAATTATTACTTCCTGTTATGAGGGCACCGAGGACCTTTGTTTCCTCATCTGTGAAGGGTAGTACCATAACCCTTACTGTAAGGGTGCTCATGAAGACAAAGGGGCGCATGAATTCAGGCTTGCTGCCCATCAGGGAGTGACTAAAGGTGGACTCTCATGGGCCGAGAGCACTCCGGTAGACTCCTGGGCATGTGGTCCAAGTGCAAGCTCCCAGGCTCATGCAAACAGCCTATTTTCTTGCAAGGACCAATTGCAAAGGAGATGAAAACTTTCCGACTCCACATGCTTCCCCTTAATGCCACCTGCAAAGGGCATGGACTCGTCCCCAGGGGCAAACCAGCTTGGACAGCTGGAGCGGTTTCGGCAATGACAACAGACAGATGAGAAAATCACATCCCCTCCTGTCAGGGCTTCTGTCTGTTCCAGACTGTGGCCTCGGATCCCGAATGACTGCTCTGGTGGCAAGGACTCGGAGAACAAGGGAACAGGAGTCCTGACACGTTCTACTGGCGCCCATCTGCCCAGACCTCCGCTGGCCTAGTCCTGTCCACTGGCGAGCGCTCATCACTGACATCCCCACATCGACCTCTTTATTGATAGTTTCTCTGTACTCAATGAGCAAAGGATAAAAGAATCAGGGGTGACAAGTGAGGTCAGAGGCCTCTGCATGAGGCTTTCTCCCCCTTTTTTTTTTCTTTTCCTTTTTTTAGCTACAGATCAACTAAGTGACCAGACTGTATCAACTATACAACCATAATGTATCATGTGACAAATCAGAAATCCCCAGAATAATGCCATCATTCCTGTACGTTCCTGACAGATGCAAATCACCTGCCAGACTCCAGAAAGTCATGACAGGCAGAGGGAGAGAGAGACAGTAGCTCACCAGGCCTCCAAAGTACCCAGCTGGTATTTCAAGTACCCAGCTGGTATTTCAAACCCTCTGGCTAGCACTTAGAGTGGGGGGGGGGGGGGGCGCAGCCATTGCTGGGACAAGAGTCTGGGAGGCATCCTGCAAATGGGAATGGAGTTCTCTTGATGCCAAAATATTGCACAGTGGGCTTCATTTCTCTGCCCTTTTGCCCTGGCTTTTCTCATTATAACTGATTTTTGCTCCCTAAACTGGAAAATCGGTAAGAAACGGAGGGAGAACAAAAATATTCAACCCAGAGCCGAGGGACTCAATGGATTCTCCCATCCGTAGATGGGGCTGGGATCCAGGATACACTTAGAAAGAGCATCACTTAGCTGCTGCAAGCCTTGCAACATCCGTCTGAATGATTTTTCTTCTTGCCTGTCCAACACGGGCCGCCAAACTAGGCATCTATTTGAGGACCCTGAGGATTGATCAGGTCAGTTACTGTGAGGTTTTCACTTCTTGATTTCTTGACCTTAAAGGGCCCAGGAGGGGTCACCCTAAACCACAACGCCATCATGAAGATGACTGTGGGGAGGGAAGACACAGAATAATTGATACCACCGTGACACCCACTTGTCCACCGCCTCCAGAGCTCATGCAGAATTTCCCTGACAATCTTCACTGGCTTTCCTTTGGAGTCACTGAGACCCTGACAATGGGATGGAGCCATGCTCTACTAGAGAAATGCTGTGGAGAATTACAAATGAAGGATTTAAGCAACTCAGAACATGAGACATCAGAAACTATCTTTTTCATCTGTGTTAATATGAGCAAACCTGGGTTAAGAGACAGAGAGAGAAAGAAGGAAGAAAAACCTTTAATCACAACTGATTTAGATGGTCTCAAGAGCAAATTACAACACTAATATAGCACACGTCAGGAGAGGGAAGTTCCAAAAGAGAAAAACTGTGACTTTCGGAGCGTGGCTCTTTCTTCTGGCCAGTACTGTGGCTCATCACGAAGGGAGGGGACAGGGGCAAAGCTGTTAGGCCAGAGATGCTGAAGTTAACAGGAGCAAGGAGAGAAGTGGCCTCAGATGCCTGCCACCAGAGGCGTAGCAAAAACAATCATCGCTGCCATCAACCTGGCACTGGATTGCCTTCTGCTGGGGTCTTCAGTGGCTCCTGAGTTGGAAGGGAGAGCCGGCAGCTGATGATATCTGCCTCCATAAATGCACATCTTCTCTGATCGCATGGGCCCCATGCCAATGCCGTCTGACACTTGTTCCTCCCAGGAAGCCCCGCAAAGGGCTGGGACCCTCTCCCTGCTACAGTCTGCATTAAGACTTATTTAATGTGCTCTAGGATCAGCCACAAACACTGGTCCCTAAGCTGACTGTTCCTGCCCTCCAAGTGTTCTCCCGGCTGCCTGTTGCCACCTCAGCTGCACTGAAAGCTGCCGAGCTATGCAGAGGCCACATCCTGGAACCTCATGGTACCCGCATCTGTCACTCCAGACCCGCCTTCTCTTAGCTCCCCTGCATGGTACCATGCCTAAGCATGCACTCCAAGAAGCTTCAACCAGTTCTCAGAATACAGAAAGAAAACAGAAGCGGGAGGTTAGGTCTTACATGGGAGGAACACAGACCGTAGGAACGCTCTAAGGCCCCAGAAGCCCTTCAGCCCAGTGCCAGGCAAGCACAAGCTATGAGCACCACAGCCCACAAGGGGCAGTGTGGTACCTCCCATCCATCTGCCCTCCCACCCCAGGAACTCTGGCCAGGTGCTCTGAGGATGCTGCCAACTTGCACACTGGCTCCAAAGAGTCTGAGCCCTTCTAAGTGACCGGCTCCAAGTACTACGCTGCTGCCTTTGGCTAAAGGAAGAAAAAAATAGCGCGCAGGTGGTGGTGGAGTCAGGAGAATGCAACCCCACCCCTACCTCCACCAGGCATGTCAGCCACTCAGAACAATCTGGAAGACTGGAATGGAGATCGAAACTTTTAACCAAAGTTCTTTGGGGATGTGTCCTACTTTTGTCCTGCAGAAACAAAACACCAGGGCTCCTCTCCAAGCCTGTGGCCATCCTGGGCCTAAGACATCTTGAAACCTGAGCCTGGAGTTCTGTTCCAAATGTCATCCCCCAGGTCTCTTTGCCCTGGAGAACCAGGGCACAGAAGTAAGCCCAACCTACCCCAACTATTGCCCCTCAGTGTGTTCTCCAGGCCCTGCAAAGGCCATCTCACACTCTTCCTGGATGATGGAGGGTGGCTTTCAAAACAGGGGCCCCAGGCCCCCCAAATTCTCTAGGATCTAATGAGAGGGTGTCTACAGGATTCCTACCAGAGGGAATCTGAAAGGCTGAAAAATATGCCACCTGCCAAGAATAAGCCTTTTGGCCTGGTGGCTACCCTAAGATACTTGGGAAGCTTCCTCGGGTGTCAACAACAATCCTACACATACTGAATTTAGGAGAACACATACTGAGCTTAGAGATCCCAGTCTGTTGCTGGATACTCTAAACAAGGAAGAGAAAGGACTAGCAACTACTCAGGGCCAGGCGGTAGGGACACATTTCTCCTAAATCTCAACACTGACTGCTCCATCATCAGCTGGGTGACTCCCCACTTGGAGCTGTTTTTGTTCGTTTCTTTTCCTGATGCTAGGACAGAATTTGTAGGACCTCCTGCATGCTAGGTGAGCGCTCCACCACCAAGCTACACCCTCAGCTGGGTTATCATGAAGAGAAAAGAGCTTGCTCAAAGATTTCCAAGGTCCTCCATCTTGCTGCCCAGCTTGCTCTTGGTCCGGTACATTCTTGTGTCCCAGAGGGGTGCCACCATTTGAATTTAAAGTTAACACACTTTATTCCTGAGCGTCCATCAGCTGGACATTATAATCACTCTTGCTGTACCCACCTGCTTACCCAGTTCTTCTGTCCCAAACATCAATGCCCATTTGTCCACTACCCTCAAGAGATGCTTGGCCTTACAAGAGGATCCACTTGTTGCTTTTCTTCTCCAAGTCCTGTTTCTTACACAGGATTCGCCATCTGCAGAATGGGGCTATCACACAGTAGAAGTCAACCCTACCCACAAGTCTTGGCTCCACTGTCTCCATGTCTTCCCCTATCCCAAGCATACAGAGGGGAACACAACAGGGTTGGGTGATAACCAGAACCAGCAGGACTATGTGGTGGCCATGTTGCCGGTGTCTGGCACAGGTCCTGGCACATGTTGGGCTCTTCGGGATACTATGGGGTCCTGCACGCATCAGGGGAGAGGCAAGGGGAATGGTTTCAGAGATGGAAGAAGAGGAACCAGTCTGGCTGAGCTCTTTGGGGCTCAAACACCACCGCAGTTCTGGAAGAGCCTCTGGGCAGAACCAGCTGGTCTCACTGGGCCCAGGCCAGGAGTTGCTTTGGCCAATTTGGAATTCCGAAGTTCATGCTTGGAAGTCTAGAGTCATTTGGCTCAAGCTCAGGGCAACTTCCCCCTGCTGGGTAGACCTGCTCTTTGCTGCTCCCTCTGCTTCCCTCCTCAGAGCGCCTGCTCCCTGCAGGCCCAGCCCTTGTCCCCTGCCTCATTCTCCAAGTGGCTCATTCTCTCCTGAGAAGTTCCACCAAACCCCCCAGAGATGGCATCTAAACCCTCCTTTGATAGGAGAGTGCTATCTAGACCCCAGAATTCATGTGGCCTGCCCCAGGCCACTCAGCTAGTTGGCAGGAGAGCTGGGACCAAACACCAAGGCTCTTAATGACCCTTAATGGCTCTGATGACACATGACCGAACATCAGGCTAATAGAGAGACGGTCTCGGGCCTGGCCAGCTCCTGGCAGAGCTTCTTCCAAGAAGCTCCCTCAGGAAGGGTGTGTGGTGCCCTGGGCCAGTACATTGGGTTCCTGCTTGCCATGTTCACATGCTGCCAGCCTAACTGTATCGTCATTTTGCACGATCTAAACATATTTCTAAGCCATGTCTGCCTCTGAAAAGTGCAAGGCAAACACACACACACACACACACACACCAACAATCACTTTGGGTGAAGAGTCAGCATAGCCCAATCCACATTCAAAAGCCCCAATGACAGTACAAAAGCCATGACATGACAGTAGGAAGAAGAAAAAAAAAAAGAAACTTGCCAAAGGAGAGGCAATTTCAACCCATTGGTGATTATCTTTCATTATTCAACTGAGCTTCCGCAGATGCTAAAGGAGGCGGATGTTTAGGATGTATGGAAATATCATTTCCTCCTGGGACAAGGAGGAGGGAGGTGAGGTGGCGATATACAAATGAGTTTTCCCCTGGTTGTTTTCTCCAGTAATCTTAGTTCCACCCTCAGGAGAAATGAGGCCCACTCGGAGAACAGCATGATCACCGGGACAAATGCAGGGGGCTCGGGCTGCTGCTCTGGGCTCCTTCCTCTGGGCTCTCTCCATGTACCCCCCCCCACACACACACATCAGCTGGGGACCCACCGTGAGCCTGGCACCGAGCTAGGGATTGGGAAGTGTGCCCATCTAACAACATGATAGACAAGCGAAAACAATACCAACAAGGCACTGGGCCATGGGAATGGAGGAGATAGGGAGTATTATGGGAACAGAAGGAGGGAGACACAGCTCGGTGTTCCAGGTGGGGAAGGGAGGAGTCGGTTGGCAGGTCTGCAGACGTCTGCTGGTGCAAGGATGGATGTGCAGAGGATGGGAAGGTAGAGAGCTCGTTTAAAAATACTCACTCACAGCGCACGGTATCCCTCACCTTGGGGTGACTAAACCTTGCTGTGTGGGGAGGAACAGAGGAACACTCATGCTGAAGCACTTTACTTAGGCTCTCCTCTAGGGGGACAAGGGCCACAGGCAGGTGCTGGGTGGGGAAATGGCACGGCCAGCCCAGCCTCCTGAAATCATTCCTCTGGCATCAGATAAAGGACGAGCCGGAGGAAGCCAAGCCTGAAGGTCAAGAAAAGAGTTTTGTCACTTCAAGGACAAGTGCTGGGAGAACAAGATCCAATGGCAGA
>CABHPP010100409.1:0-15856 GCA_902168425.1 Peromyscus attwateri
TGCCCTTGAGGAGATGGAAATGGGGGGTGGGCCGGGGGGAGGAGGGCGGGCCGGGGGGAGGGGGGCGGGACGGGAGGAGGGAGAAAGGGGGAATTTATGGCTGATATGTAAAGTTGAATTATATTGTAAAATAAAATAAAATAAATTCAAAAAAAAATTGTCCCTTGTAAAGGCCAGAAATTATTGAAGAGATTCTCACACAGCAGATGAGCATCAGCGTAGCCACACTAATATGAGTAAAACAAGTGAACAAATGACACACACATACGCACACGTACACACACACACACACACACACACACACACACACACTCATACACACACACATCCCTCTGACGGTTTCTCAAGTCTCCCTCTCATTCTATAAAGAGAAAAATATTGTCTTTGTTTTCAGGGCGAGTGTTGGTACCATCTCCTTCCAGAGCTAAGAGTTGGGTGAAATCTATACCAGCCCATGTGGTATGTCTCTGAACAGTCTACTAAGAGGCCTCTCCTAGTCTTTTCTGTCCCTTTCCAGAATGAAGCAAGGAGCTGAAAACTTTCAATTGCTGTGTTATGACATGGAAAGTGATGATGAGTCTTTTTTTATTGTTTTCTTTCTCATATCAATGTATATTTTTACTGTTATTGTTATCAACTTGACACAAACTGGAGTCACTGGGAAGAGGAAACCTCCATCAAGAATTGCCTCCATCAGATCGGCCTATAGGAACTGATGTGGGCATTTTCTTGATTTATGTAGGAGTGCCCAGCCCACTGTGGGTGGTACCATCCCTAGGCAGGCGGGCCTGGGCTTTTGTAGAAAGGTAGCTGAAGGTGAGATGAGACGTGAACCTGCACGAGAAAGCTGGCTGAAGCAAGCCAGTAAGTAGCATTCCTCCATGGATTCTGTTCAGTTACTTCCTCCTGTTTCCTATCTGAGCACCTGTCCTGACTTCCCTCCATGATAGACTATGACATAGAAGTGTACGCCAGTTTTGGTCATGATGTTTTATTGTAGCAACAGAGAAAAGAAACTAGAATAGTGATTATATCTGCACTTGGACCGAGAGACAGACATAGAGCCCATGGGCTCCATTGGCTCTGCATGTGAGGGCCCAGAGAACTGACTTATCTGAGAGCCATTACCTTAGCATTTGTCTAGTCTGTTCTAGCCACATAATAAACCTACAAAAGGAAGTCTGATGTTTTTATCAGGTTGGGAAGCTCCCCCATCTCTCAGGATTTTCTCTCACACTTCCTTTCTCGCTTTCCTTAAATTTCTTGCTTGTCTGTAATTCAGCAATAAAGCTTGCTTTTTCTTTGTATATATCAATGAGAATCCACATCCTTAATCCTCATTGGCATGACACAACACACTTGGAGCCACTGTCCCAGGTTCATCTTTGGTGACCGTGACTTTGTGGTACCCTAGGTCCTTGGGTCATATATAACAGCCTGGAAAGGTTCCATTGTACTAGAAGACAAAACAAAACAAAGCAATATAGAATACAGTGATGTTTCTGGTCGAAGGAAGGATCTGAGACTTTTTATTCTGTCATTTTGTTGCTGCTGGTTTCAATTTCAGGTATTTATTGAGTTTTCAAATTGCAAATGCTACCACTTGTATTTTAGTTTTGTCTGTATACATTTTTTCTATCTTTTAAGCAGTAGTCATGCAGAAATAAATCGATTACTTCATTTGCAAATTCCACTCCCGTTTTCATGTAAACCATGGCTTTCTCCACTGTAAAGACAACATTTGAAGAATTGCTTGTGGCTTAATTTTCAATCTGACATTGATTTGACTTGAAGTCTGCTTATATGTAAGAAGGACAGAAGGCACCTGCTTGTGCTTTTGCAAAATAGAATTTGGCAATAAATCAATTTCTTTTCTTACTTTATAGACTTAATAAGTTGTAAGTAGCATGCCCTGAAGGACCACATTTCCTTGGACTAATTCTGCATTTTTACTGTTTAATATGAAGATGCTTCTTTATTACAAAACACATGCTGTTATATTTTAATGAAATAACATGCTTTTCTGTTTGACAGCTTTGACTTTTTTTGACCCACAATTTCAAAATCTCCTGTGTTCTTTCAGCCATTTCTAGTTTTATTTTTTGGGGAGATAGTGTGTCACTATGGATTCCTAGATGACCTCAAACTCTTTCTGTAGACCAGGCTGGTCCAAAATTCACAGAGAGCCACCTGCCTCTGCCTCCCAAGTGCTGGGATTAAAGTTGTGTGCCATGATACCACCCATTTCTGTTTTTTTTTTTTCTGTTTTTGAAAAGTATTTTTTTTTCAATTGTCAAGAGGAATAAAGCAATTGGAACTCTAGCATAGCCAGACCTTAGCTTCAGGGACACTGGCATGCTTTCACTGTCCAGTCTCCCTCCCAACAGGTGGATTTTTCATACCTTCTTTCAAGTAAAGAATGAAAAAGTATGTCAAAGTTCATAGTTTTCTTTGTAATAATACTTTTTTTTTTAAAAAAATGAATTTACATTCCATCGTTTTGTATTTTATCATAAAACAAATGGGAAATTTCCTACATTTGCTCCTTTTTTTCTGGAAAAAAAGACATTTATTTTTTATATTATGTGCATGAATGTTTTGCCTGCATATAAGGTATGTGCGTCATGTATGTGCAGTACCTCTAGAGGCCAGAAGAGGGTGTCAGATCCCCCTGGAACTAGAATTACAGATGGTTGTGAGCTGTCATATGAGTGTTGGGCACCGAACCAAGGTTAGGTCTTCCGCGAGAACAGTAAGTGTTCCTAACTGCTGAGCTATCTCTTCAATATCCACCAAATTAACACTTTGTGTCAGTGTTTGGGGTTATGAGGAGAGATGTCTGTCTATATTTTGCATAACAATCTATTTTATTTGAATATTCTATAAATTGTGAGTTCATTTACTTAATTGCACTTCTACTAGATAACCATCTATTCAGTAAATTATTCACAAGCATATTGACCTCTCAAGTGTTTTCAGATCCTATTTTCTTCCTTTTCCAGGATTTATGTAAAATTGGCTGGGTCATATGGCAAAGTGTGTATAGTGAACATTGTTTTCTGATGGATATATTTTATCCTATGATCATGATTGTTCTGTGATTTTGATAGAAATTATAATATTAAAACAATCCCATTATAGTATAAAGTGACTCCTACATGAGATTATCTTATTTCATTAGTTTAGTGTTGTGGTAGTTTGATAAGAATGGTCTTCATATGCCCATACATTTGAATGCTTAGTCACAATGGAGTGGCACTATTTGGAGGAATTAAAAAGATTCGGAGGTGTGGCCTTGTTGGAGGAAGTGTGTCGCTGGGGGTGAGCTTTGAGGTTTCAAAAGCCCATGCGAAGCCCGGAGTCCTGCTCTCTCTCTATCTGCTTGTGGATTAGGATGCAGCTCTCAGCTACTTCTCCAGCACCAAGCCTGCCTGCCACTATGCTCCCCATCATGATGATAATAAACTTACCTTTGAAACTGTAGGCAAGCCCCTGTTAAATGCTTCTTCTGTAAGTTGCCTTTCTCATGGTGACTCTTCACAGCAACAGAACAGTGATTCTCATTTCATATGCATAGTTGATTTTTCATCTTTCTCCATGAAATATAAAATGGTCTCTGTTGGTCAAGTTTTAGTTGTGGAGTTTGATTTATTCAGATCACCCATGATCATTGTTGAAACTATTCCCACCAAACTGTGAAAACTTGTAAATTTTTCTTGTACACGATTGTATTTTAGGAGCGTGCCCAAGAACATCTGAAAGAGGGGATGGCTTAATTACAGATAATATGTATTTTCTTAATAGATAGTTAATTTGGGAGGGCGTGGTCCTCTGTGAGTGTGGCATCCCTAGCCATGGGGTCCTGTCCTGTGTAAGAAAAGTAGCCGAGCAATCCAAGAAGTGGTCTGCGTCAGTTCCTGCCTCCAAGTTCCTGTCTAGAGTTCCTGCCCGACCCTTCCTCAGTGATGGACTGGTAAGAAGTCCAACCAAAATACTTCACCATTTTCCAAAAATTAATTTTGCTGTTTGACAATTTCACACATGTATATAATGGATTCTGACTACTTTCTGGGCCTCACCTCCATTACCTTCCTCCCATCCCTACCTGTCTGTTTCACCTCTTCATAGGCCTGCAGTGGTTATTAAGTTTCGGTGGATTTTGGAGGGACATGGACATTCAATCCACAGCCTGCTCTTTGTGGAGTAGCCTTGAGACTGGCCTCATTCCACTCACCACCATCATCCAAGTCTTCAGTTTGCCTCGGCATCCTCATGTCGTAGTAACCCATCACTGTGGACTACTTACTCATGAAGTTAGTAGGAATACGGCTTTATATGCAGCTCACACATTCTCCTTTTTACCTCTTTTTTTTTTCTCTGAGTCACAAGGAAGGAAGTTCTAGAGTCCTGGGATTTCATAGATTAATCTTTGGTCAAACTTTCCATTACTTCCATGCAAATACTGATTAGAATTTTTATTTACTAATAATGTTGTCTTTAACTATCTAAATGAAGACTTTAAGGAATCTTGTTGTTGTTAAATTATGGTAATAGATACATTCATATTATCCCAGTTATTTTCTGTTACTGTGATAAACACTATGACCATAAATAACTTGGAAAGGAAAAGATTTATTAGTTCTTACCTGTCCATCACTGAGGAAGGGCAGGGCAGGAACTCAAGGTAGGAACCTAGAGGCAGGAACTGAAGCAGACCACCTCTTGGATTGCTCAGCTACTTTTCTTATACAGGACAAGACACCCTGGCTAGAGATGCCACCACCCACAGAGGACCACACCCTCTCTAATTAACTATCTATTAAGAAAATACCCCACAGACTTTCCCACAGACCAATCAGATAGAGACATTTTTTTTTTCAATCAAGGCTTTGTCTTTCTGGTTTCCCAGGTAACTCCAGCTTGTGTTAAGTTGACCAAACACAACACACACACACACACACACACACACACACACACACACCCCAAAACAAAAAAAAACAGAAAATCAACCAGTATACCAAGTGACTATACCCCCATACCTCCATATTCCTGTATCTAGGATATATCCTTAGAGTATGCCTCTGGCAACAGAATCCCTCCAGGAGAAGGCATGCATCTTTTTAAGACCTTTAGATGGGTATTGCTAAAGCTTCGGCTTCCCATCCTGATATGTTTATCATTTCTTGACTTGTAATTTGCAGCACAGCTCCATGATTTAGGGTGATGTTTCTCAAATTCTATCTACTGCATCTATCTGCTCCTGCCATTAAAAAAATGTTTGTCTAAGTTAATGGGGAAGAGGAGTACGGTTTGTGATGAAATCCCATTGAGGTAGTGTCTGTTTTGATTAACCATTATGAGTAAATTATTAAATCCTACAATGAAAAAGGGGTATCTGCATCACCATGTACATTAGCTTAGAATATAAACAAGGCTTCAGATAAGTTGGGGAATTGAGAATATTTCATGGAACATATTCAGTCATCACTGTGGGAAAGAAAAAGATTGTTTTTTTTATAATGGTTTAAATAAATTTCTTGTAATTGTTATGAGTTCACCCTGTGATATACTCAGACTTGTTTAGAAAGCATAAACATAAAATATTTAGTTTGCACGCACACACACACACCACACACACAGAGTTAGTAAATTTGTAGGTGCAGTTCAATACTCATAAAACATTCCCAGAGAATCATTTTTAAAATGTGGAGTATAAAACCTTATAGAAAATTTCATCATACTAAGATATGGCTATGATATCAAATTTCACTAAGACAAAATCCAATGAGATGTGGCACCCCTTTTCTGTATTTTGTACAATCATGCTTAGCCAGGGATCTGGGGCAAGGGAACATAGCCTTCTCTTATAGTGGGTAGAGATTTTCATTATCCTGGTTATGAATGAAAGAAAATGTAAGAATCAAGAAACCTTCAGAAAGATTCAGGCTTCCACGTGAATTAAGCTCAGATGACAAATGCTTACTTTTGCTTCAAATAGAGGAAGCAAAGCAAATAAGCAAACGAGAAATCAGGCAAATAATGCCTGGAATTGTGTGCCCCATGACACTGTTCCTAATGAGAGATAACCAGATATATCAGCTGGACAGGTTCAGCTCCTTCAGGAGGCTGGTTAAATCCTCATTCACTCTTCTTTATCACTCATGACCTATTTCTTTCCTTCTCTTGTGTTATTAAGGTATTTGGCTCAAAAGATCAAAGACACATCTGGCGAACTCAATCTTATAAAAAGCTTTTCTTGAAAAAAGCAGCATTTCATAATCTTATAAATATCACTTAACCTTCAGTATTGTGGTACTGATATGTGTGTATTATATTATATACAGATAGAGAATATTAAGAATATATATTTTTCTGCTAGGTAAGATTTAAACTCAAATTCAACTATGTTGAATATGGGGGGCGTGTCAGAACATCCAGACTTTGAAAAAAAATACCATTCTGTGTTATTTATGAATCACTATAGGCCATTGTTTTAAGTTGCCTCTTGGATTTTTTCTTTTTTTTTTTAAAGATGTATTTATTTATTTTGTGGATATGTGTGTGTGTGTTTCCTTTGTGAGTTTATGTGCCTCATGCATGCAGGTGACTGGAGAGGTCAGAAAAGGGAGTTGGCCCCTGGTATTGGAGTTACAGTTACAAAACCTTGTGGGTTTTGGAAACTGAATCTGTATCCTCTGAAAGAGCTGTATGGGCTTTACCTGCAGATCCATCTCTCCAGCTCCAAATACATAGTTTCAAAGCATATAATTGAGAAGAAAATCAATCAGCAAAAGAATGCTGCAGGCTTTCACAGGCACACAGAAAGCTTTCTGCTCTTAGACACATGGTATGGGTTATGGGCTAATCCAAAATATTGTATAATATATTAAAGTCTATACATTGATGTCTTGTATTTCCTCCAATTACTGTCACAAAATATTCTCACAAGAACAATTTAAGGGAGGAAGAAGGGTTTCTCCTGGCTGACAATATAAGGCACAATCCATAATGGCAGAACAATCACATCCATGGGAGCTTAAAGAACTGATTATGTCACCTTCGCAGTCAGGATGCAGAGAGTGCTGAAATGAGGGCTAATGCTCAGCTCCCTTTCTCCATGTTACACAGTCCAGGATCCCCTGCACAGGGAGTGGTCCTGCCCAACAGGCCTTCACATATCAGTTAATAAAAGGAAGATATCCCTACAGGAATGTCCACAGGACCATCTCTCAAGAGATTTAAGAGTCTGCCAAGTTTTTAATTAATACTAACCATCATGATGATGTATTATGAATTTATTTAGTATTGTGTATTTATCATGTATATTTATTAAGTACGCACATATATATTACATCATACATGTTTATGTATATTTCATACAAGGACATTATACTGTATATGTATATGTCTCTTGTAGTATGTGTGTGTGTGTGTGTGTGTGTGTGTGTGTGTGTGTGGTTTAAAATATGACACAGTACATGTTCAATATTGCTTATGAAACACATACACACTGGTGACTATTAACTGTTATTTTGAGGCATATTATTTTGTCTTTAAAGGAAAAGCAATTTTAATAGAACTGGTTAAATATAATAATGGAATGGTAGTATTTGACTCCTCCCATCTTTAAGAGTAACCATCAGATTGATGATGAAGTATACTGAGGACTTGACAACATTTATTGCTTGATTAACAAGTGGGCGATGTTGAGGTGAAGCTATGAGGCAGGTGCTATTCAGGGCTCACAATCCCATCATTTCCTACACATTGTCATCTCACCTCCTGACTCCTTGTCAACTTGACACACAAACATATCACTATTTAGCCTTTCCTTTCTTATTAATCCCCAAGATCACATACTAATATCAACATTACATTATAAATATTCCAAAATTTAAAAGACCCAATGTCTTTAAAAATGCAAACATCTAAAATGTATTCTCCTTAAAAATATCTGGTTTCTTTGAAAATCTAATGTGTCTTAACTGTGGGCTCCTATAAAATAAAATAAAAAAATAAGTTAAACAACTTTCCCTTTCAAGAGGGAAGAACCAGATCACATTCACAGTAAAACCAAAGTAAAACCAGTCTCCAACTGTGTAAATAACTCAATGCTCAATGCCTACGATGCACCCATGATCTTCTGGGCTCCTCCAATGGGCTCGAGTCAAGTCTCTGGCTCCATCTTCTGCAGCACATACAGCTTGTCTTTGCAGTTCTGGTTGGCTCCACTCCAAAGCTGCTGCTGCTATTTTTGGTGGTCATCCTATGGTATTACCATCCCCAAGATGTGGAGGTCTTCTGCTGCGACTGGGCTACACTTTCACCAATAGTCTCTTCTGGGCTCTTTTCATGGTGCCAAGCCTTAACTTCTCTCCATGACCCCTTCAATCCTGAGCCTTCAACTATTACTAAGAATGCACCCTCACCAATGGCCTCTCCTGGCCTCACACAGTGCCAAGTCTCAGCTGCTTTTCATGACCCATTTATTGCCTTCAAAACTACTACTACCTGGGTGACTCTTACACCACCAAGTGCAGCTAAAATCTTGGACACCTTTGTGCTGACTCTGAGGGAACACTTCCCAGAAGATTTCACCTCAGTGATGCTGGTCTCTTTAACCATTCCTAATTTTTCTGCTCCAGCTAATCAGCATCAATTGTTCCAGGAACAGAAAGATCTCACTTCAATAGTGCTGGTCTCTTGTTAATCGCAGCTAACTCTCCAGCCCCATATGACCACAACCACACATTCTTAATTCAAAATATACAATGGCCCTGATAGAGTCTCTAAGTGACTCTCAAACTTCCCTCTGGAACTTCACAAGCCAGGTATCCACCCTCTGCATTTCTCTTAAAATTTTCATCTTCCACTCTTCCACAGAACAGCTCACCAAGGTTTGAAAGCTCAATGGCTTTTCCAACCAAAAGTTCCAAAGTTCTTCTCCAACACTGCCCCACCCCAGCCACATGGTTAGGTATGTTAAGGCAATACCCCACAATTTTGGCACCAATTTCTGCTGTAATAAAACACCAAGACCAAAAATAGCTTGAGAGGAAAGGGTTTCCTTGGCTTATACTTACACATCATAGTTCATCATTAAGAAGTTAGTATAAGAACTCAAACAGGGCAGGAACCTAGAAGTGGGAGATGATGTAGAGGCCATGGAATCATGCTGCTTACTGGCATGCTAATCATGACTTGCTTGCTCAGCTGCTGTTGTATAGAACCCAGGATCATCAGGCCAGGAATAGCACCACCCACAATGGGCTGGACCCTCCCCCATCTATATGAATTTAGAAAATGCCCTACAGCTGGATCTTAAAGAGGCTCAATTTCTCAATTCAGGCTCCTCCCTTCAATTGACTCTAGCTTGTGTCAAGTTGATATAAAACTCACCAGGATACCTCCCCAATGCATTCTCTTCCTTTCCTTTCATCCACTGTTCTTTTTTTTTTTTTTTGTATCTCCTTCTATTTGCTCAAAGGGCCCACAGTCTTGCAATTTTTTCCCAGCCTTCTATTTTTAAACATTTTATTATTTGAAAATTTCATACATTTATCCAATGTACATTGATAATATCCATCCATCACTCCTTCCCTCCACCTCTTAGTGTCCCCAACACTCTTTTCCTCTCAATTCTGTGTTCTCTTTTTATACTGTTGTTAGTAACTCTGTGTCCAATTAGTGCTGCACATTTGTGCATGGGTGTGTAGCCATACGTTGGGTCATAAGAAATTCACCAATAGCCACATGTCCCAAAGAGACTGACTCTCCTTCCTCCAGCAGATATCAACTGTAAATAGCTCCTCTGATACAGGATAGGGGGCCACTCTCCCGTCCATCCTGGAATTTTTAACTGGCTTGATTTTGCACAGATCTTGTGCAGGCAAATACAGTTGTAGGTTGCTGCCCACAACAGCCATGCTATGTATCCAGATGTTAACTTCTCACTTTCATCTTCTGTCCCCATCTTCCATGAAGTTCCCTGAGCCTTACATGGTGGGAGGCTGATAGAGATGATCTGTCCACAGATAAGCACTCAGCTATTTATACTCTGCATTTCGACTAACTGTAAGTCTCTGCATTACCCACAACCTGCTGCAAAAAGAAGCTTCTATGTCCACATTTGAGAGAGAAGCACAAATCTGTAGGTAATTCTTATTTTCTTAAAGAAGGCACAGCAAAGGTATTTAGTAAGATCCTTCCATAGTTTTATCTCATCAGGCACAAAGATCTGAGGAAGTCTTCTTTGTAAGGGCTTTGGTTTCTTATGGTGAAAGTAAAAGGGACGCCAGAGAAGGCTGGAAGGAAGGCCCTGCCTAGAGCACCCCTTTCTCAAGTCTAAGAGGGGTTGGGACAGATTTTTTCACTTGGGAGAATGAAAAGTCCAAGCGACAGACATGGAAGGCAGTTCCAAGCCTACTGAATTCAATCCCAGGGCTGCAAAGAGCTCTGAGATGCTGCTGATGCTGCTGATGCTGCTGATGCTCACTTTCTTCCAGGCCAGAATGAGTCACTGGAGCTACTTCAGCTGGTTGGATGCTGTCCTCATTTTCCCTTCATGGCCATTCGGCCTTAGGCAGCAGAGTAGGTAAGGAGTGAGAATTTACCCACTGGCGGAACTGAAGGAAGTTCCTTTACCCCGGCCAGAGATCATAGACAGAGGAAATGCAGAGAAATGAAGGAAGCAATTAAAAAACCAAATTGGAAATCTCTCAGCTGAAACACACAGTAAGCAAAATTAAAAATGTGACAGCATCAGTAATCAGAGTGATCAAAAAGAAGAATTCATGAACTTGAAGATGTGATAACATGATCTCACCGGCTGACTCATGTAGTTCCCAAAATTTCCTCCTGCTATGGCTTGGGCCAGGTGCACCTCCAAGGCTGTGTATGTCTTTGTGAGACTCGGGAGTGACCCAGCTTAGTTGGCACCAGTCATCGTGGCCAAGGAGCTGCTTTGTCATCATGCTTCAACCTGGAGCTACGTAGAGTGGAGCACGGGTCTATCCTCTGAGGTTAGGGCAGGGTTCTTGGAAAGCTCAGAGAACGTAACAGAAGATGAGGTGGAAAAGATTGTAAGGGCCAGAGGACCAGGACATCTGCTGCAAAAGAGGGTGTTCTGTATATGAACTCTTCGCAACGTGGCCAGCTAAATGAGACCTGTGCAATTACAATACCAGTTGATATTCCAGCACGGATCGGGGAACTCTCACAAGGCCCTACCTCTAGATAAAGAGATGCAGGATATTTAATGGCTACTGGGAGAGGGAAAGTCAGTCATTTCTGGGAATGAGTCCTGTGATAGGGTATCTAATCCCATGTGGTTGGCCCTAAACTCATACACATATAAGAAACACTAAACAGATTCAGGAGGTTTTTGATATACAACATATATAATATATATTATATATAATACATATATGTAGCAATAATAATTAAGAGAAAGAGGTCATGAATCTGAGAGGGAAGAGGGCAGGGAGACATGGCGGGGGAGTTGGAAGGGAGACAGGATGAGTTAAAAATTATGTAAATACACTTCTCATGTAAAATTCTCAGGAAAGAAATAAGACAAGGTAGCTAACAACTGACTTTAACTTAGAACTTGGTGCCAGGTTGGTGAAACTAAACATTGGGAAAAGGCAAGGTGACTTATCCCCAGCCCTGCCTGGAACTGAACCCCTAGAACATCCCTGGCACCAGGTGTTCTGGACACACGGTCAGTTTACTGGATACATCATCATGGCTGGTGGCAGGCCTCAGTGGTCATGAGTAATGTGTCTAATTAGCCTTAGCTCTTTAGCAGTGTGGGCCTTTGATCTGACCTCAGTGACGTATAGATCTTGGCATATTATGGACCCAGGGTGTGATATTGGGTGCATTGATGGCCACACATGTGGCAGAGGAGCCTGGGGTGGTTAGTTCTCTTCCTGGTGACTATTCCCAGAGTACATTGCCAAAAGCTATAGGTAAGACATCTGGGCAATGTAAGTTCAGATGCTGCTTTGAAAGCATCTCCCTAGATTGTTCTGTCTAACACAGAGAATGGGAAACATGCTTGGATTACCCTCTAATACCAAACCAGTAGAAACACACTGGCACTGAACTGAGGGCACTGCCTCATTCTGAAAGGGCAAAACAACTGAGACAATAGGTGGTCTTCTTAGAATCTGTGGAGAGACAGGCATAGGCAAAGTATTCTGTGAACACTGAGTGAATAGCTATCAGTACTCAGACGATTGTATGCATCAACATATGTCAACAGCTTTCAGGACAGGTGATCTCACATAGCATGCAAAATAAGGTACCCCAAAGGAAGCAGAGGGTACCCGGTGTGGGGGATTCCTGAATGAAGGATTAGGGGCAGCTGTGTCCAGTGTCCTCGATTCATTTCTGTTGCTGTAAGAAAATACCCTAACAAAAGCCACTTAGGGGAGAAAGGGTGGATTTTAACTTAACATTCCAATTTATAGTCCATCATAGCAGGAGAATCAAAGTGCAGGAGTTTGAAGCACCTAGTCAAATCAGTCAAGAATGGAGATGAGTGAATGCATGCACATGTAGTCCTCAGCCAGCTCTCATTCTTGAGGCTTTTCAGGGCCTCAGACCAGGAAATGGTGCTGCCCACTTTCAAGCTGGGTCTTCCCACTACCATTAAGGGTATTAAGGCAACCCTCAGAGACATGCCCACAACCCAACCCATCTGCACAGTCCCTGATTGAGACTTTGTTCTCAGGTGATTTTTGATTGTGCTAAGATGACAGTTAAAACTGATGATCACAGGATTATTAAATATACTTCAAGGGAACATAGATACATCTTTATTAAAATACCAAAGATATTTACACTAAACTAAAAACAACTAAATTTGTGGTGACCCACACAAAAATTCCAGAGGCGCCAAAGCCATCTTGAGCAAAAGGAACATAACAGGATACGTCATGGACTCACTAGGTGCCCTTTTCCCTCTCCCCAAAGTCAGGCCAAGCCCTCCTGACACCTGCTTTCTTTTTGGGAGGGAGAGTTTACGGGAAGCTCTGCCGTGTGTGGCCATCTCTTTTCTCTCTCTTACGGCTGCAGGAGAAGCTCACTATTCCACCTTGTGCCTGTGACCACAACTCCTGGCATGTAGGCTAGGCCAGGCTATGTCACATGCTGTTACTCCTTGCTCCTGAAAGAAGACTGAAGCACCTAGGGGTTCTTATAGCTCCTGCAAGGGCCTCTGATGGCTGCCTATGGTCATGGTCCTGGATTTCCTCTGATAGTCTGGGAAACGGAGGCCCTCTCCCTTCAAGAACCCTGTCATGCTATACAGATTGACTGTCTCTCCCGATGTTCTTCCACTTCAAGGGCTGATCGTGGCTGCCCATGTTCACTAGCCTGTCTCTCTTACAAAATCTCATCTGAAGGGTAGTTTCACCCTAGTCCCTTTCAGTGGGCTTGCAGTAAGTTGTAACAAATACACTCCCCGACATATAAGAAAATTGAGCTGGTGTAAAAAATCAAACTGCATAGGATTGGCATAAAAACAGACACACAGACCAATGGAATGGGATAGAATGCCTAGAAGAGCCTCACACATAGATCACCAGTGGAGTCCCAGGGAAAGTCTTCCCAGCACACAGAGGAAAAAGGATGAGCCTTTCGGCAAACGGCGTGGGGGGAAACCAGATATCTGAATGCAGAAGGAGGAAACTTCTCTCCAGCTACATCAATCAACTCAACATGCATTCAATCCCTACACATAGACCTGAGATTGAAAATACTGGAGGAAAAAATGATCTACAGACCCTAGACTGGGCAGGCTTGTTTATGGTCAAGATTCTAAAACTATAAGGAACCAAAGCAAAACTATGGAAATAGGATTATATTAAAAAGCCTCTTTTCAGTAAAGGAAATGATTCACAGAGTGATGAAACATCCTATCGTAGCATGGCAGAAAATATTTGTAAGCTATGTACTTGATAATGCATTAATTAATTCAGAATAGGTAAGGAATTCTGAAGTGTAAAGGCCAAATAAGAAACCAATTCCAAACAGGAGCTAAAGATAAATAAATATTTTTGAAAGGCAGGCAGGCATATAGGCCACAGATCTAAAAGAGAAAGGAAGAAAGAAAGAAAGAAAGAAAGAAAGAAAGAAAGAAAGAAAGAAAGAAAGAAAAAAGGGAAGAAAATAAAAGTTCAACACCACTAATCCTCCGGAAAATGAAGATTGAATCATAAGGAGAGCTCACCTCACTTTAGTAAGCCTCACCATTCTGAGGTTAAAAAAAAAAGACCAAGTGCTCCTGTAAGGAAGACGAGGAGCAGAAGAACAATGGGAAATATCTAACCATAGAGTAGGAAATCCTTTGTTCGGAACAAGAAGAATAGAAAGACAGAGAATTATGTTAAACAAGTCAGACAATGAGATGAGCAGCGGCTGTTTCCCCGGCTCAAATTCAGAATCTCACGGAAGTTTGGAGTATAAAGAAGTGGTTATGAGATGCTCGGTAGGGAGCAGGGGGCTAGAGACAGGCTGACCCATGTTACCTACTTACAGTTAGAGAGGAGAAAGAACTTCCTGTGTGCTATTGCACAGTAGTGGGACTATAGACAACTATGTACTACATATTTCTTTTTGTTTGTTTTGATTTATTTACTGACAGTGCTGGGGATGGAACCTAGGGCTTCATGAATATTAGGCCAGTGTTCTAACACAGAGCTACAACCTCAGTCCTGTACTGTATATTTTAGAAAGTCATTAGAAGGGATTTTAAATATTTTAATTTGAACACCTCCATGCCCAACTTACTAATATTCACAATTATATTGCTTTATTTTTGGTCAAAAATAAAAGCATTTCAGGTCTGTGGATGTAGCTCAGTTGATTAGCGTGCACAAAGTCCTCAGCTCAGGTTCAACCCCAGTACTGCATAGATGGCTGTGATTGGACACGTTAGTAGCCCCAGCACTCAGAAGGTGGAGGTAGGGGAGTCAGAAGTTCAAATTCATCCAACATCTATGAGTTAGTTTGAGGCAAACCTGGGCCACAGACCTCATCTCAAAAACCAACCAACCAACCAAACAGCAACAACAACAACATGGAAAAGTAAAGTAACTTTCAAAAGATTGTTACTATACTCCTGAGCATAATTAGTGGTTGCTTTCTTTGGTGCGACCTCGGTGCAGTTCTGTGTCAGTTCCTTGGTTAGTGCTCAACCGGTTGCTCTTCATTTCCTTGGTGATTTGCTTAGCTCAATGCATCACTGTGTTAGAATTTCTGTGCTGTGGTATCTTTGCAAAAGTTTCTGAGTGAAGACACTTTAAGGATCTAGGCTTATGTATCTATGCCTGTAATGTGAACTTGTTGGATTGAACTGGATGGGGATACAAAAGACAGCTGATTGGACAGGTGAGCTAAGGCAAACAGTTGAAGACACTGCTTTCTGCTTTCGGGACATGGCTCACAGCCTTTAATAACTCAAAGAGCAGGGGCCTGACTCTCAGGACTCACCTCCTGTCTGCTGAGATCTGAGGAGAAGGAGGGTTGAAAGAAAGAGCAGAAGGAATGGAGAAGCGTGCACCTGCCATGTCTTATCTAAAATTATCCACTAAGCAGCTAAGAGGTAGGAAACCCTGTTGGTATTGTGGTTAATGAGCTATGGAAAAAGACAAGAAAGAAAGAAATATGATCAGAGGAACACAGGACCCTGCGCTGTGGCTCACAAGACCTTTTCCTTTACCTGTGTGAACTAATGGAGGTGGAGGAAACGCAGAAATAAGCTGAGAGTCGCATTACATTGCCCCAAGTCACAGCAATGTCAACCACAATAGAATTTACCATAGGAAACACATTATATGTGAGGGCA
>CABHPP010100410.1:0-15776 GCA_902168425.1 Peromyscus attwateri
GAATCCCACAATAACACCAAGCTACTCAGCCATAACATACATACAGGGGTCCAAAGTCAGACCCCTACAGGTGCCCTGATCTCTGCAAGCCCCCATGATTCTCGGTCAGTTGATTCTGGGAGTTGTGTTCTTGTGTCCCTAAGCCCTCTGGTTCCTCCAATTCTTCCTCCCTGTGGTAGTTTGAATGTATTTGGCCCCCATAATCTCATATTGAGTGGCATTAGTAGGAGGTGTGGCTTTTTTGGAATGGGTATGGCCTTTTTGGAGGAAGTGAATCACTGTGGGACAGGCTTTGAGATTTCCAATGCTCAGGATACTGCCCAATGTCTCAGTTGATTTCCTGTTGCCTGGATGATATAATACTTTCAGCTATTACTCCAGCACCACATCTGCCTGCATACTACCAAGCTCCCCTTCATGATGATAATGAACCAAACCTCTGAAACTGTAAGGGAACTACCCCTGCTGTGGGATGTTCTGTATGGCAAATGTGTTGCTCTGATTGGTCAATAAATAAAACACTGATTGGCCAGTGCCTAGGCAGGAAGTATAGGTGGGACTAATAGGAGAAAAGAACAGGAAGGGGGAAGGAGACACAGCCAGCCAGCCGCCACCAGGACAAGCAGCATGTAAAGATGCTGGTAAGCCACGAACCATGTGGCAAGGTATAGATTTATAGAAATGGATTAATTTTAGATATTAGGACAGTTAGCAAGAAGCCTGCCACAGCCATACAGTTTGTAAGCAATATAAGTCTCTGTGTTTACTTGGTTGGGTCTGAGTGGCTGTGGGACTGGCAGGTGAGAGAGATTTGTCCTGACTGTGGGCCAGGCAGGAAAACTCTAGCTACACACCCCAGTTAAATTTTTTCTTTATAAGAGTTGCTGTGGTCATGTTGTATTATTCTACATGCCAATATCCAGTTATGTCAACACCATTTGTTGAAGATGCATTTTTTTCTCCATTGTATAATTTTGGCTTCTTTGTCAAATATCAGCTGTCCATAGGTGTGTGGATTTATGTCTGGGACTTCAGTTCAATTACGTTGATTCATTTTTCTGTTTTTATGCCAATGCCATGCAGTTTTTCTAACTATAGCTCTGTAGTACACCTTGAAATCAGGGATGATGATATATCCAGACGTTCTTGTATTGTACAGGATTCTTTTTGCAATCCTACTTTTTTGGGGGTTTTTTGGTTGCTTTTCCATATGAAGTTGAGTATTGTTCTTTCAAGGTGTATAAAGAATTGGGTTGGAATTTTGATGGGGATTATATTGTACCTGTAGATTCCTTTTGGAAGGATGGCCACTTTTACTCTGTTAATCCTACCTATCCAAGAGCACATGAGATCTTTGCATTTTCTGATATCTTCTCCAATTCTTTTCTTCAAAGACATGACATTTTGTATTTTGTATTTTGTATTATTTGTGGCTATTGTGAAAGGTGTTGTTTCTTTCTCAGCCCATTTACCATTTGTATATAGCAGGTTTACTGATTGTTTTTTAAGTTAATCTTGTATATAACCACTTCACTAAAAGTGTATATCAGCTATATGATATTCCTGATAGAATTTTTGGGGTCATTTATGTACACTTATATCATCTGCAAATAGCGAAAGTTTGATTTCTTCCTTTCCAATCTGTATCCCCTTGATCTCCCATAGTTGTTTTACTGCTCTAGCTAGAATTTCAATTAATTACAACTTTAGTGGAATTTCTTTGATTTTTCTCTCCTTTTAATTTGACGTTGGCTATTGGCTTCCTGTAAATTTTCTTTATTATGTTTAGGTATGTTCCTTGTATCCCTAATCTCTAAGATTTTTATCATGAAATGGTGTAGGATTTTGTCAAAGGTTTTTCAGTATCTAATGAGATGATCATGTGATTCTTTTTCTTTCAGTTTGTTTATATGGTGGATTACGTTGACAGATTTTCATATGTTAAACCATCCCTCCATCTCTGGATTGAAGCCTTCTTGATTATAGTGGGTAATCTTTTTGATATGTTCTTGGATTTGGTTTGTGATTATTTTACTGAGTAATTTTGCATAACTGTTCATGAGGGAAGCTGGTCTGTAATTCTATTTGCTGGGTCTTGGTTTGCTTTAGGTGTCAGGGTAACTGTTGCCTCATATAAAGAGTTTGGCAGTGTTCCTTCTGTTTCTATTGTGTGGAACAATTCGAGGAATATTGGTATTTGCTCTTCTTTGACATTGTTGTAGAATTCTGTGCTGAAACCATCTTGCCCTGGGTGTTTTTGTTTGTTTGTTTGTTTGTTTGTTTGTTTTTTATTTTGGTTGGAAGACTTAATGACTGTTTCTATTTCCTTAGGGGTTACAGGTCTTCTTAAATTGTTTATCTGATCTTAATTTAACTTTTATAAGTCATATCTATCAAGAAAATTGTCTGTTTCTTTTAGATTTTGCAAGTTTTGGAAGTACAGGTTTTTGAAGTTTCACCCATGATTCATTGGATTTCCTAAGTGTCTGTTATGTGTCCCTTTTCTTTTCTGATTTTGTTAATTTGGATATTCTCTGTGTATGGAAATTTGTTAGTTTGGGTAAGAGTTTGTCTATATTTTTTTTCTCCAAGAACCAACTCTTTGTTTTACTGACTCTTTTCTCTTTGTTTCTATTTTATTGATTTCAGCCCCCAGTTTGATTATTTCTTGCCCTCTACTGCTCTTGCATGTGTTTCCTTCTTTTTGTTTTAGAGCTTTCAGGTATGTTGTTAGGTCGCTAGTATGAGATCTCTCTAACTTCTTTACGCAGGCACTTAGTGCTTTGAACTTTCCTATTATCATTGCTTTCATTTTGTCCCATAAGTTTGGGTATGTTGTGCATTTATTTTCACTGAATTCTAGGAAGTCATTAATTTCTTTATTTTTGCTTTGACCCAGTAGTCATTCGGTAGAGAGTTGTTTGGATTTCATCAGTTTGTAGGCTTTCTTTTTGTTGTTGTTGATGAATTCTAGTTTAAATTATTTGTAGTCTGATAGGTTATAGGGGATTATTTCAGTTTTCTTGTATCTGTAGAGACTTGCTTTGTGATTAAGCATATGGTCAATTTTGGAGAATGTTCTGTGAGGTGCTGAGAAGAAGGTATATTCAAATGTGTTTGGGTGAAATGTTCTGTAGATATCTGGTACATCTGTTTGAGTCATAATGTCTGTTAGCTCCATTATTTCTGTTTAGTTTTTGTTTGGATGACCTGTCCATTAGTGAGAATGGGGTGTTGAAGTCTCCCATTACTAATGTGTGAGGTTCAATATGTGACTTAAGCTTTACTAATCTTTCTTTTTACAAATGTGGGTGCCCTTGACTTTGATTCATATATGTTAAGAATTGTATTGTCATCGGAATGGACCTCAGCTATACTGCTGCTAAAAGCTAAAAGCTTAAAAAAGGAAAAGCTTCTAGTTTCTGGTCCTCACTCCTTATATACCTTTCTGCTTCTTGCCATCAGTTCCTGGGATTAAAGGCATATGTCATTATGCCTGGCTGTTTCCACTGTGGCTTTGAACTCACAGAGATCCCAATGGATCTCTGCCTCTGGAATGCTAGGATTAAAGGTGTGTGACACCATTTTCTGGCCTCTATGTCCATCTAGCGGCTGTTCTGTTCTCTGACTCAAGTTAAGTTTATTAGGGTGCACAGTAAATTTGGGGATACAGTAACACCACATTTCCCCTTGTTTGTCTAATTAATAAAGGAAACTTGTTAACATATATAAGATACAGTATATACAATAAGTATATATAATATATACAGTCAAGAATTACATTAACAATGTCTAGTCCATTAACATTTGACTGATTCAGACAAAAAACTCCATTATATAAATTAATAATGTCCAGTCCATTAACATTTGACAGATTCAGACAAAAAACTCCATTATATAAATTAATAATGTCCAGTCCATTAACATTTGACAAATTCAGACAAAAATTTCATTATTTATCCTATTTAAAACAAGTAGTTCCTTTTTAAAAGTAGATTCAATAATCTACCTTTTATCTTATCATATCCATATTCTCTCTTTTTTCTTTTCTGAGTAGATTCAAAAGTCTACCTTTTATACTATAATTTCTGTATCTTCCATTTTTTTAAAAAAATCCCCCTTTTATCTTAGTTCTATATCTTCCCCTTTTTCTTTTCAAATTAGATTCAATAATCTACCTATTATCTATAACCTCTTTTTTTTCTTTTTTCTTTTTCAATCTAATCTCCTTTGTTTAACTGTTTTTTGTCCATTAACAATTAATAACTTGTAGCCAACTATCATAAACAAGGACAATATTCATTACTCAAACTACCAAAAAACATCCAACCCACCTCTTTGGAATGTGGGCGTCATTTCCTTAAAATTACTTCTTACTCTCTGGGGGTGAATGCATCTTTAGGGAATCCTGAAAAGAAAATTTTTGGGTTGTCAAGTCCTGAGAGAGATAGTTGTATCATTTGTCCAGTATCTGCATAATGGGAAAGTGCAGGGCTTGTCTTAAGTCCTTGCTCAAGTAGTCTGTGACTCTGGATCATCTTAACTAGCCATCTCGAAATTGTCCTGAGCAGTTTGTAGTCCAAAGCTGATCTTTGGGTGGTATTATTCAGCTTAATGGCTTTCTTTTGAAGACTTCAAAGTTGCTCTTAGATGTGGTCATGGTTCCCTGCAGAAAGTTTGTGTGTGTGTGTGTGTGTGTGTGTGTGTGTGTGTGTGTGTGTGTCCTCTGTGGGTTTGGAGCAATCACAGTCTGATAAATGTCTGTCTCTCAGAACCATAAATGTTCTTCCCTAGAAGAGAACATCTTCACAGCAACTTCTTCCCACCGTTTGCCTCATCAGACTTCTCCAAACTGACCTCTGCCAATGCTTTCTTGTAATAAGACGGTCCTGGCAATTGTTTTCTGAACAAGCAGCAGTAAACTCTTCATCCCAGGTAACAGTATCACCGCAGTCACCAACAGGATGAGAAGCAGCTGGCAACTCAGAGCAGCAGCTGCTCCCGCCGTGGTCTCACTGCCACCATTTGTTCCTCGGCCCTGACTGTAGTGTTTCCTTAGCAAGCCTCCCAGGCTGGCCTGAAACTCAGGATCCTCCTGCCTCTGCCTCACCTCCATCAGCAAATCCTACTGGCATGTGCCACCACAACTGGCAACTCATAGCTCAGGTCTGAACTGGGGCCCGCAAGGCCACAGGCAAGTAGCATTTTCTCAAATTGGTACCCGACAAGTTGGGCATTAGATATAACATGAATCCTAAAAGGTCTTATTAATAAAAACAAACCAGCCACAGCTAACCTCACCTTGCCAATTCCTCAGCTAATCTTGTTTCCTCAAACTGGAAGCCTCTGTGTCCTCATCCCAATGGATCTCAGCTGAACTGTTGCTCAAAAGCCTGAAAGCTTAACCAGGCTCTAGTTCCTGGTCCTCACACCGTATATACCTTTCTGCTTTTTGCCATCAGTTCCTGGGATTAAAGGCATATGTCACTATGCCTGGCTGTTTCCACTGTGGCTTTGAACTCACAGAGATCCCGATGGATCTCTGCCTCTGGAATGCTAGGATTAAAGGTGTGTGTGCCACCATTTTCTGGCCTCTATGTCTATCTAGCGGTTGTTCTGTTCTCTGACCCTAGATAAGTTTATAAGGTGCACAATAAATTGGGGGACACAATATCACCATACCTCTTATTTTATTGCTGTTACTGGTGATGGTGGTGGTGGTGGTGGTGGTGGTGTGTGCTTGCTGGTGTGAGTTTATTTATTGCCTGTTTTCTGTGGTTTTGTGGGTGTAGATAACCTTCTTAGGTTGGAGTTGTATGTCTAATATCTTCTATTGGGCCAGAATTGAGGACAGATATTATTTAAATTTGACTTTTTCATGAAATATCTTGTTTTTACATCTATGATGATTGAATGTTTTGCTGGGTATATTAGTCTGGGATGGCATCTATGGTTTCTTAGAGTCTATATGACATCTATCTGAGCAAGCCCCTCTGGCTTTTAGAGTCTCTCTTTGAGAAGTCAGGTATCATTTAATAGGTGTTCCTTTAAATGTTATTTGGCTTTCTTCCAGCTTTTGATATTTTTCCTTTGTCCTTTATGTTTAGTGTTTTGTTTTATGTAGTCCGGAGACTTTCTTTTCTGATCCAATCTTTTGGGTGTTCTGCATGATTCTTATTCCTTTATAGGTATGTTCTTTTTTAGGCTAAGAGTTGGGGGGTAGGAGCACATCATTGGGGTGAGGGATGAGGTGGTGTAGACAGAAGTTTCTGTACCATCCAACCCCATAGCTGTTCAGTCCAAATAAACATAGAGTTAGTTATAAACCAGTTAGTTATAAACTGTTTGTCCTATTGATCAGGCATATAATTAACTAGTTCTTATGCTTAAATTAACCCATAATTCTTGTCTGTGTTTAGCCATAGCTTGGTACATGCCCACAACCTCACTCACAAGTACTCAGTAGCAGGACCTCTCAAAAGAGCCATTCGTGCTTTAAGCCTGAACTGGGAAGTCATCTCTTAAAGGAGCTGTTCTTCTGTTAGCCACCAGCAAACAGAGCCTATCTGAAAAAATTGCAGCTACCAAGAAGCTGCACTTGACTCCCATATTTGTGGGTCTAGAAGCCCTCTTTTTAAAAAAGCTTTATTAGGCTTTATGTGGATGTACATGCACTGCGTTTGTGCCAAAGAAAGATGGAATATTTCCTGTGTCCCGCAGCCACTTGGTCCCAAGTAAACACACAGAGGCTTATATTAATTACAAATTGTTTGGTCTATGGCTCAGACTTACTGCTAGCTAGCTCTTACATCTTAAATTAAATTAACACATTTTTATTAATCTATATTTTGCCACATGGCCATGGTGTTACCAATCTGCTGTCATCTTGCTCCTTGGGTGGCTGGATGATGTCTGCCATGACTCTGCCCTCTTCTTTTGAAATACTGTGAGAAAATGCTCTTGTGCACTGTAAGGATTTGCCACTCCTGTTGGTTTAATAAAATGCTGATTGGCTAGTAGCCAGGCAGGAAGTGTAGGCAGGGTGACCAGACTAGGAGAAGGCTGGGAAGAGGAAAGGCAGAGACAGAATTGCCAAGCAGGCACAGAGGAAGTAAGAAGAGAATGTTGGACTAAGAAAAGGTACTAAGCCATGTGTTTTGTTTATTGTTTATAAATGTTTGTTTTTACTTATAGAGGGTTGATTATTAATGTAATCTCTAAAAAAAGGGTGATATGATATAGAAATTATTAAAATGATAGATTATTAAATCTACTTTGATCCAAAAAGCAGCTGTTAATCTGAAAACACTTTATATTGATAGGAATTTTGGTTTATTGATATAAATTTAAGGTCAATTTTGTTATACTGTGTGTATATTTCTACTCTTGTTTAAGGTATTATGTTTATGTAAATCATTTAAAATTGTAATATGAAATTAAGAAGTACAGATAAATAATTAGTCATCTATGAGAATCAAACTTATACTCATGTTAGTTAAGTTTTCTAGGTATACAAAGATATATATTTAATTAGGTAAGTAATCTTCAGACACTTCAAAGACCTACAGAATATGGCATTTAAAATGTTTTAAGAACTTAGACTTTTCTGGACAATGAGACATGTCTGCTCCTGGAAGCACCAGTTAATTCAAAGAGGATGATGGGCATTGAAGAAACTCATTGTGGAGTTTGCTTACACTATGGAAAAGGCTAGCCATTTGAGCAATAAACTGCTCTTGCTTGGACTGCTTGACAGTATGTTGTATATTACTGGGCATGCAGGACCCATTTGAAAATGACCACTGAACTTTGCCAAAACAAGGCAGATGGTCCTTTAGGTTCCTGCTTCACAGAAGATACTGCTAGACATTCTGCAGGACACTGAAAAAGGTGACTGATGAATTTTGCCATAATAGGCAAAACAGTCCTTCAAGTTTACTGCTTCACTGAAAAGCCTGCCAGATACTCTAGGGCTATAGGCTGAAGATGCATGCCCCAACGTCACAAAAGAACTTTTGGTGACTGTCCAGATAGTCAGATGTCTCTGTAATTTTTAGAATTATCGAAGTTGCTTGCAGTGTACTTCCTGTTTACTCAAATAATATTATATCCTTCTGGGGTCTTTGATGGAGTTGAAGACTAGATAGTTATAATTATAGTTTTCCTTAGTCATGATAAAAGATGGATTAGATATAAAACTTTAGACTCATACAAATAAGATAGATGATAGAATATTTTCTTTAATGTTGCCAAATACAAATAGATGATATATTGTAACTGTAATTACTGCTTGATAAGTGTTTTGTTACATGTAATTTTACTATTTTAAAGTAAAAACCTTCCTTTTTGATTAGGCAGAAAAAGAGAAGTGGGGTGGTCTTTCTGTACATTGTTGTTAATATGTGTTTCTGGTATTTGTTAATTAATAAAGAAGCTGTTTTGGCCTATGGTAAGGCAGGATAAGACCCAGGTGGGAAATCCAAGATAGATACAGGGAGAAGAGGGCAGAGTCAAGGCAGACACCATCTAGCCTCTCAAGGAACAAGATGCCAGAAGACTGCTAATGTCAATATATAGATCAATAGAAATGGGCTAATTTGAGATGTAAGAACTGGCTGGAAATAATCCTGAACCATAGACCAGTTTGTAATTAATATAAGCTTCTGTGTGTTTATTTGGGACCGAATGGTTGCAGGACACAGGAAAACTTAGTCTACAATGTAGGAGTTAGAGAGGGCCAGTGGAATGGATATTTGGGATCTGAATCTAGGGAGTGAGGAAGTTCATCTGGCAGAGGGATCACTCACCTGGTCTTCTCAGCCCTCTGTTTTTTTTTTTTTTTTTGGTTTTGTTTTTGTTTGTTTGTCTTTTTATTTTTTATTTATTTATTTGTTTATTTATTTATTTATTTATTTAGTGTGTGTGTGTGTGTGTGTGTGTGTGTGTGTGTGTGTGTGTGTGTATTTTTTTTTTAGAAAGCAGACTGTGAGCTATCCATTCTCTGGTTTCTAGGGTATGGACTCCCTCTCAGGGTCTGGGCCTCAAGTTAACCAAGCATTGTTTGACCACTCTCAGACAAACATGGCCCACTGAATCAATGAAGCATGGCTCACATAGGGTCTCAGAGACAAAAACAGCAAGTACAGGGCCTGCGTAGGTCTATACCAGGTCTTTTACATACATATTTTTATGGCTGTTACCTTGGTGTTTCTATGAGTTTACTAACAATGAGAGCCCACGCATCTCTAACTCTTTTCCTGCTCTTAGGACTCCTTTCCTCTTATTGGGTTGCCTTGTCTATACTCAATATGAGTGATTTCACATTTTCTTTTTGTATCTTGTTTTATCCTGTTTAAAATAAAACAGGAGACTTGGCAAGCCATGGGGAGCAAGTCAGTAAGCAGTATTCCTCCATGGCTTATGCTTTAGTTCTTGCCTCCAAATTCTTGCTTTGAGTTCCCACTCTGAATTCCCTTCATGATGGATTGTAATTGGAATATGAAACTAATAATTCCTATGTCCTTGGCTCAGAACTCATAGTCTACTAGAGAAGAGTAAAAAATAAGTTATATAAGAGTAATCCCATTCTTTGTAATTATGGAGATAAACCCAGAATAAAATCAAGGCTCATGAATGAGATATAAATGACGGACATTATAGTTGAAATTTCTTTTGACTTAGAAATAAATGCTATGAAGAACATCTATTACACTATATTGGAAAGAATGTGGAAAACTGTGTATTTTTAGAATGCTGTGAGTACTGTCCTATTCAGTTAACTTGCCGCCAAGTGGACTAGGTGTAACTTACAATATTATAGACAGAGTAGGTGTAAATAAAAAAGTAATAAAATAAAAATTAAAAAGAAGCCGGGCGGTGGTGGCGCACGCCTTTAATCCCAGCACTCGGGAGGCAGAGGCAGGCGGATCTCTGTGAGTTCGAGGCCAGCCTGGTCTCCCAAGCGAGTTCCAGGAAAGGCGCAAAGCTACACAGAGAAACCCTGTCTCGAAAAACCAAAAAAAAAAAAAAAAAAAAAATTAAAAAGAAATGCAGATATTTTAGTGACATTTCAATGGTGTTGGTGATCTTTCTGCAACTATTCTGGGGATATGTACAATACCTGTAGGATATTGTACACAGTTCTTGAGATATACAGCTATTGTTATTTTTGCTCTTTTGGGGGTCCTGCCATCCAGCACCCAAATAAACTCACACATGGAGGCGTATTATTACTTATGAATGTCCAGCCTTAGCTTGGTTTATTTTCTAGCCAGCTTTTCTTAACTTAAATTATCCTGGCTGTCTTTTGCTTCTGTGCCTTTCCTGTTCTTTTACTTCTGTATCTTACTCTTACTCTGTGGCTTGCTGTGTAGCTGGGTGGCTGACTCCTGGAGTCCTCCTCCTTCTTCTCTTGTTCCTGGATCTCCCTTTCCAGTTTTCTTCCTCTATCTGTTCTCTCTGCCTGCCAGTCCTGCCTACCCTTTCTCCTGCCTCACTATTGGCCATTCAGTTCTTTATTAGACCATCAGGTGTTTTAGATAGGCACAGTAACACAGCTTCACAGAGTTAAACAAATGCAACATAAACAAAATTAATACACCTTAAAATATTCTACTACATACAACTATAGTTGAGATAATTTCAATTGTCCATTCTTCAGATAATTGACACCAAAATTAGTGAAAGTAAGGTCTGAGTAAGTTCTTTCCTAAAAACTAGGTATCATCTTATCCTATTGATACATACAGTCATCTATGTAAACAGAAACTAGAATAAAGGAACTATAGAGATGCATAGTAAAGGCCAATGTGGCTGAAATTTCATTGGACTTAAAATTAAATGATTTTGGGGTACAGGTGTCATGCTGGATTAGGACATCTGGTGAAACCTTCGGAAAATTATAGAAGCACCTGAAGCTGAAATTCCATACCAGCATGCTATGTGCACTTCTTTATACTGTCAACTATCAGTTAATTTTCTTACCTTTAACTGAATCCTATCTGGTGGAGTACTACTCACTAAGTACGCTTCTTGTAATCTGATGTATGTGGTGATGGTGATGTGGATCAGGTATTATGACAGTGTACTGACTTATCCCAGGAGAACTTGGCCAGGTACTTTGAATCTACATATGCTTCAATGTTGTACTATGAATATGGAAAGAATCATATTCAATTTTTAAACCATGTACACATGTATGCAGTTAGTTTGAAAGAGAGCAAGAAGGTACATGGTAGGGTTTGTAGGGAAGAATGGAAAGAGAGAAATTATATATTTATATTTTTAATCTCAAAAATGAAAAATATAAAGACTAAATAAAACATCTAGGTAGTTCAAAAAACCAAAACTGGAAAAGGCTTCTTGTCTTAGCCAACTAGTCATTAAAGGAGGGTGCAAGTAAATCAATATGATCTAAGTAAAACTGATGGTGAAAGATGATGAGCTGGTTTTCTAATAACTTTAATCAAGAAGCAGGTATCATAGTATGTTGGGAATAAGATAAAAATTGAAAATGATGGAGGCAATGAGGTTGGACTTTCTCATTAACTTGATGGTGTGCTGTGTCCTGCTCATCCTGATTCTGGTGACATGAAGTATCTGTGACTAGGGTAGTATGACTAGAATAAGGCTCACAAAATTCTTTATTTTTCAATCTCTGGATGGTGATAGTGGTGTTTTCTCTGAATTTAAATGTGCTGTGGTTACTTGTATAATGTAGGCTTCCTTTGGATGATTTAAATTATTTACTCTCTGTCTCATAAGCAGTTAGACATTAAAGTTGTATACAAAACTGTTTTATAAAAGAAAAATTAAAAGCAATGTGATCTTATCCATCATGTTTTAATAATTATCCAATGAAGCAGAAACCTGATCAGAAAATCCAGAAGGAGAAATGTAAGGTGGAGCAGAGTATAGCAGAGTTTTCTTAAAATTTAGGAATAAATACAATTTGAGTTCTGTTGCTTTTTTTCCCCACAATGTATGTGGAATAGTGATGAAAGATGAAAAATTGTGCCTGGCATGGACAATATCCACGTTAATGTTATTGTAGGCAGTAATATACTCAGATTAGCAATGATCTGATTTAGTACATATAACTAAAGTCTTGTTGAAATAAATTCCCTGAGTTCCTTGTTTGATGTAGATTTGCATGGTGATAATGGTACAGCTTCAGGTACTAATGAGATGCCTTCCATTATCAGTATTTTAGATAGGCTGTTGAGGCTTGTAAAGCCATTCATAGAGTGATTAATGTTGTCTCTTCTTCATTTCATCCATATATATTGAAAGAGATTAAGTTACCTCCAGGAGGAAACAAAATATAAAAAACATAAACCATATAGTTCACAGGACCCAAGGGAGTCATGCAAGGTAAAGTTTAGTGTAGCTACTATCCCTCAAAATTGTGAACAAATAGTTTTAGAACTTGGCCATCATGGTGCCCTGGGAGGGTTGATTAAATCTACAGGAACTAATAGGGGTTGATTAGGGCAGCACCTCTACATTCTCAAATCTGTATGCTTTGACTACTTAGACAGCTGTAGTACACACCATGCTGTAATAACTTGATTCTATATGGGAAAAGGAAAGGTTACCAGATGTAACTTTGAAGATATGGTCATTTTTGTGAAATTTCATACACACTGGAGATATGTTTCCTTATTCCAAAAGTGCACTATCAATTACCTTCACTACAACCTTTCAGAAGATGGCCTCCTATTGATGTAATTACTAAGGCCACTCCACGTAGTTAAAAGGAAGATTTATTTAGTGGGTAACTTACAAATGAAGGGATAGGTAGGTGGTGGGTTCTGGAAAAGATGCAGCGCAGTCCAGCGGTGTTCTCTGGAGAACCCTCCTCCGTCTACCTCTCGCATCCAGGTCCAGGAAAGAAGAGAGCCCCGCACATCCCGATCTCAGGTCTTCAAGCCCTCCCTTGGCCCCGCCTTGTAGGCGTGATAGTTACGGAAGCCTTATTGGGGGTTGGAACTTCCAGACCAAAGCTGGAATGGCTACCCACTACAGCCTCCCCAGATAATTAACTTTTTGTTCAATTTTTATTTGAGTGTTGTACTTAAGTATTCTATTTACATCATTTGTGCCCTTCTTTGCCCCATTAAACTCTTCCTGTGACCCCTCTCCTGTCAAATTCATGAGATTGCCTTTAATTACTATTGTTTCATTCACACATATCCTATTGAGTTCAGTTAGTGTTGCTTATGTATACATGTGTATAGTGCTGATTACATGGGATAGAATAACTTACCAGGGGATTTGTCACTGGAAAAATTCTGATTATCCCTCTCTCAATACCCTTTTCCTTTATCTCTTTATTTTCCCTTAGGCCCCTGTGAAATATCCCATATCCATGTTGTCATATCAACTAGTGTTAATATGCAGTTTTTCTTTAGCCTAATGACTTAAATTGGACAGTAAAGATAAGGATACATCTGCATCAGTTCCTTATGAAGTAAGTGGTGTGCAGTGCTCTACTCAGACTGGCGTCAGGCACGTGATATGTATGTGTAAGGCATCATTTTGAGTAGATTAAGGCTCACCTTGTTCCTCATATTTTCAGCATCAAGATTGACAGGGTGGTATAGGTACAGAAATTATTCTTAAAGGCCTTATCTGATCTCAGTTTATTTCTTGTTAGATATCATTATGTGATTTTGAATAAAGTTTGTTTAAATATATTGTTGTTACCCCTCATCTCCCCCATCACCCTGCCAACTATCTATTTTTTCATCTTTTGTCTTATATATGTCCATTTTTCAAACCCTGTCCTTCTTTCCTCATCATCTATTTTACCCTCTCTTGGTCTCTATTTTACAATTTTAGGTTTCATTGACATTACATGCATGTACACAGATCTACCTACATGGACATATATACTTCATGCAAGCATCCATCTGTGATTGAGAACATGTGGCTTTTAACTTTTTTCTTTCAAGTCTCTGTCACTTGTTAGGGTAATTTGTACATCCATCAATTTTTCTTCAAATTTCATTTTTCTTTACAGTTTAATAAAATTACCTCATATAGGTGCCACAATTTCATTATCTGTTCATTTTTTTCCAATATCTATGCTGGTTCCATTTCTTTGCTTTGGGGGAAATAATTAAGCACAAGGGTATGGTAGAGATATTGTCTATCTACTATGTAGCTTTTCCTGGAGATGCATAAGCTTATGTCTATTCACCCCATACAGACAGCCAACAACAGACCAAGAAATGATATTACCCTACTCTAGTTTAGCAAACCAGTGAGTTCCTGGTAGTATTTACAGAAGTAAGAGTTTGGAGTTATTTATATACTCATGGGTAACTTGAAGGTAACTGTTAATGAAAGTCCCACCCAACCAAGCATGAATGAAGACTCATGAGAACTGCATCCTGGAGCTCCTAGCAGGAGCTCTGGAAGGTCAGAGAATTTTCTCTTCCTAGCCATTATTACTGCTTAAATTACCTTCTAAAGAGGCTTTCTGAATCTTCTAAGTTTAAGGAGTTCTTGAGACTTGTAAATTTGGTTACTTTCTAAGTCACAAGGTTACTTCCTTCTGGGAGAGTATATTTCAGTGAAAGAGGATAAAGCAATACAACACAGTAGCATATGTTAACAGAGAACAGATGAGATGAGTAATAGATGGAAGTTAAGTTATACTGTTGTGGCATTTTGTAGGATTTATCAACAAATTAATGGTTTAGGTATCATACTTTTTTTTTAGGAGGAATGATTAATGCTAGAGGGTATAATGGTGTCAGTGGGAGCAATATTGTCACTTTCAACATGTTTTCTATAATCTACTTCTCAGACAGGTTCAAATTTCTTGTCACTATCTCTTTCTTGGTCCTCTCTGGGAGATTAAGGTTTGGTAAGTACAATGCTTGTGGCAGCAATTGTGCTGTGGCTACATGTACTTAATCTAGCAGGACTTTGTCAAGAATTTGCCAATAATATGTCCTCAAAATTCACTGGAACGTATGCTGTCAATATAGAAACAATTAGGCTATCATAGAAAAAGGAAAGAGATATTACTTCTTGATACATGAAAGTATGGCAAAATGTTTATTTTGTGTTGGCAATCAGTCTTCTAAACAGTACAAGTGAGAGAGAATATTTTCTGAGAATCAAATGAGAAACATCAGTATGTTATTCTTCTCATCTTTAAAATAAATTATATAAGGGAGCAGGCATCACTTATTGTGGTTGTTATGAGACTATATCTCTAATGGAGGATACAAAGGTAGCACCTCTTCACTAAGGGTATTATCTACCAAATTCTCTGCATCTCCGTGCTGGTCACATAAAGTACATGTGACCAGATTTACACTAGCTAGAGATAAATATTCACTCCCATATTTGTTGTTGTAGTTGAAGTTTTCCTATGTCCCAGCCTGCCGGCAGTCAGGACAAATCTCTCCCACTCATGTCCCCCAAGTAAACATACAGAGACTTATATTACTCAAACTATATGGCCATGGCAGGCTTCTTGTTATCTGTTTTTCTATCTTAAATTAACCCATTTTTATAAATCTATATCTTGCCATGTGGCTCATGGCTTACCAATATCTTACATCATGCTTCTTCTCGTGGCAGCTGGCAACATCTCCCTGTCTCAGCCTTTCACTTCCCAGAAGTCTCCTTTTTCTTTGTCTCGCCTATACTTCCTGCCTGGCTACTGGCCAATCAGCACTTTATTTATTAACCAATGAGAGCAGCACATTCACAGCACAGAGAACATCAAACAACACTTCCCCTTTTCTTTTTTTTTT
>CABHPP010100411.1:12604-33524 GCA_902168425.1 Peromyscus attwateri
TAAGGATTTTAAAGTGGCTTGTTTGCTCTTATAGGTAGCTTTTTGTCTGATCTGAGTTTAAGAGGCAAGATTAAGCTTTCTAGCATTGCTTTGAGAAGAAACTTCATTCTGAGCTGAAAAGTTTTTGGATAGTATTGCCATCTTTACTGAAATACTACATTTCCCAGAATGCATTTCCCTTATATCAGTCCCTTATTGCAAGCTAACTTTTTGGACTTCATTTCCCTTAGTTCTTTTTGGGTCTGAGAGTCAACTTCTAAGTTCTTTTTTTTTTTTAACCAGACTTGCTTACAAATTCTTGCCTGGGAGGTTTGAACAAAGTTTTTTGAGGGAGATTTGAACAAGAATTTTACATTTTCAGCTATGGCACATTGGGAGATTCCTATTCTCTCCTCAGCTGGCTTTAACAGGTATTTCTCCTTCAGCAGACACTCCCCCCAAATCATAACTGCACTTTCTTCCTTAGCACGCATTGAGGTGGGCAATTTCTGATAGCAACTTTCCTCAGGGCTTGTGTTTGCCTTAGCCAGTCAGTGAAAAACAAATATTTACAACAGCTTTTCCATAGCTCTTTCAGAGAGATTTTCTTCCACTGATCTATCTCATTTTGCTTGTTCCTTTCCCCACCAGATGCAGAGCTTCAGATATCTCAGGCTGCTCTGTTCCTCTGCTAACTGCCTTTGGAGGTAGGGGCTTTTTTCCCCTCACATCTACCTCAAACTCTTAGCAGCTTTCACAGGTCATGCATTTTCTGGGGAGGAATGTTAGTTATTTGCGCTGTTACCCTGCAAGGAAACATCACGAAACACGACAGAATCCGCTAATAAGAGTTTATTAAGAGGAGAGGGATAGTGAATGCCCGGGGCCCGGGGAGACACGTGTGTGGAGAGATTAGATCAGAGTTATGGCAGCTTTTTATAAAGGCAGGGCGTGCACAGGTAGACATAGATGACGTAGGCACGCTGCGTGCTTGCGTGGCTACGTGACATCATGGATCCTGGTCATGCCAGACGCCTTGACCCGGAAATGGCTATCTTGACCTGGAACTGGCCAGGCAGATGTGTCTGGATCCACCGGTCGTCCTGGTTATGAGACGCCCTGACCCGGAAATGGCTATCCTGACCCGGAACTGGCTAGGCGGAAGTGTCCGCCGGGCATATGCAAACACATCTGACCCTTCAAGGAATCTGTCCCTTCTCCGTTTCTTCAGAGAGTTTCTCCCGGATAGTTCCCAGTTCGGTCTCAATTTATCACCTCTACCCCAGAAACATTTCCCAATGCCACAGTGACAGCTTTTTTGCTTCTGAAGGTAGGGCTTTAGTCTGTTTCTGTTTTCGGAGGTCTGTGGAGTTTGCGTACAGACTGAAAATCTAACAAGGATTTTTGTCATTTCTAAACTCCCATTAGGACAGGTGTTTTGCTTAATCAGGCCTTCACCTGGCCCAGTCCCCCAGTGGGTTGTGTTTATTTGTCTGGGTGCTCAAGGACAGAGCTTATGCCAGAGCCAATCACCCCTTAGGGCTACACTCCCTCATCTCCCCTGGAGTCAGGTGAAACAAAGCTTTTCTCAAAGAGATGCTTTCTCTGACAGAAAAGAAAGCTTTACTCCTGGATAGTTCTGTTCTGCCCTGGCTGGGCTCTTTCCCCAGACAGTGTTCTGACTCAGCAGCACAACTGCTTCAGACACAGTTCAGCTTTATTGTTTTCCCAGAAAGGTCCTTACTCTGATAGGAAAGCTTTTCTCAGATTTCTTTTTGCAGCTGTGGACCAATCAACCCGGGACTTGTAGGAAAGCGGACAACTGTGCCATTCCCACCAGCTTTAGTTTTGTTTGTTTATTAGCAATCTTCCCCTGGGTCCTGCACCTTCCTGTCCCAGCTCTGTGCTCCAGGAAGTTTGCAACTGTAGGAACCCTAGTATCCCCGAAATGCATTTCAACTCAGAGACACTGGCCAGTTGCCTCTGGGTTTTTGGTCAGAAGAGAGGATACAATGCTTCAGGGGATCTTTGCGTTAGGAAGATTAGGAGCACCTTTCCATTCTGAAATGCTCACTCAAACAAAACCCTTGATGCTTTAGCTTGGCTGTAACTGAAAAGCTTGGCTTTTTTGCTTTTCCCAGTAAAGTTTCCTGCCCTTTTGGGCTCTCTGTAGCTCTTTACCCACACTCTCCCAAGCGTTTCCTTAAGGGTACTCTGACCCACTGTCTTTTACTAGCTTGAGACAGAGCTTAGAAGAGGTCTTTAGGAACTTGTTCCTGCCTCCTGCATTGCAGAGAGGATTTTTAAAACTTGAAAGAGAACTTAGGTTTTGCTGTCTTAAGAAGTTTGTTGTTTTCATCCTTGCTCCACATCTAGTATCCTCCTATGAGTGAGTATATACCATGTTTGTCTTTCTGAGTCTGGGTTACCTCAGATGACTGGACTGCTACTCACATCACCAGGGAGGCTACCTGGAAAACAGGACCCCAAGAAAGACACGGGGATTGCCCAGTGATGGAGAAATGGATGAGATCTTCATGAACAGCCTGGACATAAGTGGGGGAAATGAAGGGTGAGGGTCAAGGGAAAGAGAGCTTGGGGGAGTGGGAGACCCCAGCTGGATCAAGAAAAGAGAGGGAGAACAAGGAAAAGAGACCATGGATAAATGAAGACCACATGAGAATAGGAAGAAGCAAAGTGCTAGAGAGGCCCACAGAAATCCACAAAGATACCCCCACAACAGACTGCCGGCAATGGTTGAGAGACAGTCCGAATTGACCCACTCTGGTGATGGGATGGCCAAACACCCTAATTGTCATGCTAGAAACCCCATCCAATGACTGAGGGATCTGGAAGCAGAGATCCATCGCTAGGCCCCAGGTGGAGCTCCAGGAGTCAAATTAGGGAGAAAGAGGAGGGTCTATATGAGCGAGAATTTTGACACCAAGGTTGGATAAAGCACAGGGACAAATAGCCAAATGAATGGAAACACATGAACTATCAACCAATGGCTGAAAAAAAAAGTTTGTTGTTTTCCCTTAGAGCTAAACACAGGTGGTCCCCATACTAATATCTTCAGGTGATTCTAATTTTTGTCCTTCTGAGAGAGAAAGTTAAAGGCTTTAGTTTTCAAGTTTGAGAGCTTTTGAGAAAGATTAAGGGTTTTTTAGAGAGATTTTCCCCCAAATTTTCTAAGAAAAGCTTTTAGTTTAAGAGAAAAAAATTTTCCCCCAAGAGAGAAAGACCAACTTTTCCCAAAACTTCCCAACTTTAAACATTTTGGCTTTTTACACTCACATTTTTGGCTCAGGGAGAAAACACTTTCTCCTGCTGCTTGGACTTAGCATTTCACCTGTCCTCAGGACAAAAGCTTCCATAGGAAACTTTTTCTTCCCCATAAGCTCAAAGAAGAGCTTTTTTTAATACCCGTAAAGCCCAAAGAAAGATTTTTCCCCCAGTTTGTGGTCATAGCCCCCAAAGTTGGAAAATTGGAGAGTTTTTCTAATTGCCTTACTTATTTTTTTCTACATGATCTTACACTTCTAAGTTTTTCCTACACTATATTACTATGCTATACCTTATATTTATTTTTCACAGATAGAAATTGAGAAAGGGATAGAAGATAGAAAATTTTGACAGAAGAGAATTTTGCGTTGCAGCATCAGACAACCTTCCAGTCTGCTTTCCTTTTCTTTCAAGGATAAAATCCCTGCCCCTCAATAATATATATTATATAAAATATTTTTTCCCATAACACTAGCATGCCTTTCTACTGGGAGGGCTGACCCACACTTTCACCAAAAACTCTTTAATAAAACTATGATTTTCCTTTATCTTTAGTCCCTATTACTTTGTCTTTAGTCCCTGTTCATTTGTCTTTAGTACCTTATTTTCTTTTGGTCCCCCCCTTTTTTCATTAGTCCTTTTTTTTTCTTTTTTTCTTTAGTCCCTGTTCATGGCACCATTCTGTGGGGCATTTACCCACCAACCCCACAGTTCTCCAGAGTTTTCTTGAGTGTGAACAACAGGAAATATTAGAAAGATTCACATTGCGGAGAATATTGCAGAGATAAACAGATAGAAAATAAAGGATAGCCTTGAGAGGGCCTGGAACCTTTTTTAATGGGCCCCAACTGTCTCTGCCCCAGGGTATTTATAGAGACACAAAGGGGTGGAGCAAAAGACCTCCCCCCAGCACAGCCAGGTGCAGACCATCTCAGACACCTGCACTCAGGCCCATGGTCCTAATCATCCTCTATGAAGACATGCTGGGCAAAGCCACGAGGAACCCAAAAATGGGCTCCCACAGAAATTAATATATCTGGGTTGCAAATATTGTCTGAAAAAGAATCATATAATTCACCTAAGACTATTCTGATACTTGGCACAGCTCCTACCAAAGGAAATCTCCCATAAAGCAGGCTTCCATATCAAGGAAGCTAGAATGTGCTATTTTCCAAAAATTATGTGGTTGTCATACAACTTTTTCTGAAACAGAAAACATTCTGTGACTGAGAGCTCTGTGGATCTTGGCACACTGAAGACACTTGGAAATGTTCTATAAAACTTACATTTCCACCTTAAGTATATGGGACTGTGCTGATTCTTAAGCATGAAAGGCTTTTATGTTCCCATCTACTTTTTTAGAGGTGGATCAATGAATATGTTCACTAAAGTTGTCTACTAAGCAAAACATTTTATTTCTTTGTCAACATGGTATATTGATTTTATAGTATTTTTGCATGGCATTGGCCATAATATGGCATTAATCCTACCAACAAGAGGCAGTGCATGGAAGATACCTGTCAATTTGAGGCCACATTGACATATATAGCACATTGCAGGACTCCAGGGCTATACAGAAAGATTCTGTCTCTAATTAAAGAAACAAGCAAAAATATACCGGTAATAGAGAACATACAAAAACCTCAGCAATTAAAAAAAACAAGCCCTCTAGATCATTAGAGCTTCTTGTATTTTCATTGAGTCCCTGAAGTCACCTTCAGAGAATTCATGTTTCAGACTGGGAGTCTTGCTTCATAGACTGAGCTGAACTATCTACTCCAAACTTCTGCTTATCTTTGAGGAAGGCTGTGCTACCTGTTTTCACAAATGCACACTGGATAAACATAGGGATTCAATAGTGGAATCTTGTGCATTTATTACTTTTAATTATTTTTATTAGAGATGAGTATATTAAAATGACATTTCTCCTAAAAATTTGTTGTGTAGAAACTCTGTATTTTGAGATACTTTCAAATTGCTGAGCCATAATGAGACTACAGTGTTCCAATTAATAAATAGCCTTTTCTGCATAATTTGACTCTTTTGTGTGGGTCTCATTTTCTAGTTGCTATCTTCTGCTTCAAACATCTATGAGGTTGTATGCTTGTGATCACATGTGCATGGACATGTACATATTGTTTATAGGAAACATACTTGATAGTTCATATTACTAACTGCAGCAATATAAACCCTCAGTTAGTTCATAAAAATGGCTAGTCTTTCTACCCAACATACTCTGAGGTTATCCATATTTCTGCCTCCAAGGCTTTAATTATAGGCTGGCCACCCCACCTGGCCTTTACTTGGGTTATGGTGGTCTGTACTATGCACCTCTCTAATTTCACTCACTATATTTCCCATTCCACTTATGAATGAGTTTATTCACTCTTTTTTTTTAAATTTTTTTGAGTCTATTCACTCTTTGCCTTTTCAATTATTCCCAGTCTTGATACATACTAACACTGCTGCTCCTAACACTCCAAAGTTAATTACCTTCTCCATTTTGTTTGAATACATTATTGACTATCTCATTATCATAATTTCAATGTTAGTCAGACACTTCTTATATATCTTAATTGTTATTTCCCTCCATGCTGAGAATACCTTGACTTAATTTTGCCTAGGAATCTGGCATCATTTCCCCTTCTTTTTAATTTTTAAGCATTTCGTATATTTGATGCACATGAGTCTTCTCTGGTAACCTCTATTTTATCATTCTCTATTCTTTACTTAAAGGTAGCATATATGGCCAAGGGTTTAACAATGACATTTTCTTACATTGTGTGTGTTTTGATTATCATCCTTTTAATAGCCCCCTCTTCTTTTTGTTCAGGAGCCTGTGATACATTGGAATTCCTTCTATATCCTTAATACATTCTGTATTCCAGTTCCAATTTCTTTCCAATCACCTTCTTTGAGAAATCTACTTTCCGTTTGACAAAACACTTTCTAATTTCATGAAGTATACCAAAATCTTCCCTCATATTGACATTCATATATAAATGAAAGTAAAATCAATAGTTATTCAATTTTTTTGTAAAACAGTCATGGTTTTTAACAAAATTATTTTCAATTGTGATGATTCTCCTACAATTTCATAATTTAGATTTTCTTTAATGTTGAGTGATTCCATTGCCTATATCATATTTTTAAATCATTCTCTGTGGAAAAATTTATGAATAACAGGGATATTTTCTTTCCCTATATTTGCATAAAGAACCTTCATACAACATTTTTGGTAATGGAAGAGTGTAGTATAGTCAAAATTTATATTATGAATTCCTAAAAAAATGTATGTCCTGTTAAAGAAAAAATATTTTCCAACCTACTCCTTCTGAACAGAAAAAGGAATAATAAAAATGAAAAGTAATACATCGAGTATCAGTAAATAAGTAGCTGAAGAAAAGGAGAGTGATTGTACAAGCTAGGGGATCAGAGACAGTTGAACTGAATTTGTAGAAGCTCATGGACTCTAAACCAGCAGTTAGAGAGCCCTCATGGAACCATCCTTGATCCTCTGCATGTGTGTGAAAGTTGTGTAGCTTGGTCTGTTTGTAAGGCTCCTAGCAGTGAGATCTGTACCTGTCCCTGGTGCTTAGCTGGCGGTTGGGAACCTGTTCCCCATGCTGGATTACTTGCCCAGCCTTGGTGCAGGAGAACAAACTTGGTTCTGTCTTAATTTGGATGTGTCATGTTTTGTTCAAGCCCATGGGAAGCCCGCTCCTTTCTGAATGGAGATGGAGGAGTGAGTGGGGGTAGATGGGAGACAGTGAGAGGAAGTATGAGAACAGGAGGGAGAAGTAACTATGCTTTGTATGTAAATAAATAAGAAAATGAAAATCAAAAATGAAAATAAAATAAAGTAAATCATTAAACATTTTTAAAAAGAATAAGAACAAATTACTGTTGTTGCATGAGTGTCTTAAAGATGAGAAACAGTGTAATTAACTCTGTGAATCTATTAAAAATCAAACAAAATCACCACACTAGTTTTAATAAATGGTCTTAGCTCATTGATGCTAATATGTGCTGCTTTTTGGAATGAATGTAAGTATCTTTGTGATGATGCGTGGGAGCAGGTGTATTCTCACTCTTCTACTTTTCCTTCATTGCACATATTGTGCAAATTTAGCTCAGACCTCCCTTGCTCTCACAGCCCAAGGGACATCCTAGGGCAACTTGCTTAGAACAAATGGATTTTTTCATGCCAGGTGCTTCAAGCTGTGATGCAAGTTACACAGCTATCAATTACTTTCCCCCTACCCTGCCAGAAAAAGGAGACATAGAAAAATAAAGACAGTTTTGCAGCTGGATAGATTCTCTGGTCCTGACTGGCTCCAGCAGCCCCATAGTAAGGACAAATCTCTCTTACCCATTGGTCCCACAGCTGCTTGGATCCAAATAAACACACACAGGCTTATATTATTTTTAAGCTATGACCATGGCAGAATTCTTGCTAGCTAGCTCTTATATCTTAAATTACCCATTTCTATAAATGTATACTTTACCATGTGGCTTGTGGCCTACAGGTTCTTTACATCTTGCTTATCCTGGCGGCGGCTGGTAGTGGCTGTCTTGCCTCTCCATTCTCTTTCTGTCTATCCCTTTGGATTTTCTGCCTGCCTCTAAGCTGCCTTGCCATAGGCTGAAGAGCTTTATCAACACATCAGAGCAACACAACACATATTCACAGCATACAGAAAGAATCACTTTACTTACTCCTTCCACAAATTGAACATTTAGCAGGATGGAGTCTTACCCTTAGAGCACTTTGCTAGGCTTCCATTCCATAGCAAGGGCCTTCTTTATAACGGTGACAAACTCCTTGAAATTTCCTGCCTGTTTCCACACTTAAATGCCATCTGAATCTACCTTTTCATTTTCATTTATTTCTGCCCCACTTGTTTTCTTTTCACTCTAGACCTCAGTGAGTCATTAGTAATAACCATGTAACAGATTCAATAATCTATTTAAATAATTAGCCCATATGTTTTTAATTCTGCCTTGCTAAAGTTCCAGGGCATAGGCAGAATAAGAAAGATTTTGGAGCCAAAAATATCACACAAATAACCTCTAACTTACTTTCTATGGACTGTGTCTGTTTCCATCTGAAATCGTTTGACTTCAACATCCACTTACTGTCATTACCTTCAACATTCCCATCTTCCTGGTCTTAAAAGAACAGGCAATTAAGTTCTTTGAACAACTTTTTATGGTTTTAGCCACCTAAAGTCTTGATATCATCTACATTCTTCAAAAAGACAACATCCCAAGTTCTACTTAGTAATAAAATCACTTTTGTTGTTCCAATTTTTGTTCTAAGTTGCTTTTATCCTGCTGTGATTAAATCTTCTAACAAGAAATATCTCAGGCAATGAATGGGTTTATTTGGCTGATTGTGTCAGATCACACTCCATTGCCTTGGGAGACTAGGATAGAAACTCAAGCTAACAATTGAAGGCAAAACCCATGAGTCAAGATTGTTTCTGGGCTTCTCTCTTGCCTAGTCATTCTCTCATTCTCAGATAGCTCCCTTTTCCAGCCCTGTCCTACTTTTTTAGGAATATTGCCACCTTCAGTTGAGGAGCCTTTCCACATCAATCATCAATCAACACAATCTATCACAGACAAAGCAGTTTCTGGCTATTATGAATAAAGCCATTATGAACCTAGTTGAGCAAGTATCTTTGTGGGTGGATGGATGGGCATCATTTGGTTATATGCCCAAGAGTTGTATAGCTGAGTCTTGTGGTAGAAATTGACTATCAATTTTCTGAGGATTGTGTAATGATTTCTGCAGTAGCTATACATTGCATTTGCAACAGCAATGACTCCCCTTGCTCCGTGTCCTTGCTAGCATTATCTATCACTTGTGTTATTGATCTTAACCATTTTGACAGGTGTAAGATGAGATCTCAAAATAATTTTGATATGTATTTCCCTGACAGCTAAGAATGTTGAACATTTCTTCAAGTGTTTCTCAGCCACCTTAGAATCCTCTATTGAGAATTTTGTTTAGAGGTGTATCCCATTGCACTTGGATTATTTGGTTTGTTGTTTTCTAGTTTCTTGATTTCTTTACTATCCTCAGTTAGGCAACCTAGAATCACATAGACAAATATGGTGTACTCACTTATAAGTGGATCTTAGCAGTTCAGTAAAGTACAATCATAGTGATCACAGATAATCGAAGTACAATCCATAGATGCAGAGAGGCTAAATAACAACAGCCCTAGGAGACATGTGTGACTCTCCCTTGGAAGAGGAAGTAGAATAAATATTTTGGGTGTGCTGAAGACAGGTAGGGATTGGAAACATAAGTGACTGGAAATCACTACACACACTTAAGAAATTAATAAGAAAAATATCTTTAATGATAGCATGCATCCATCTCCACTTAATGCACACAGAGGATTCAGCCTAGAAGAGATTTTGCATTCCACATATGCTATCATCCATGTGACATTTAGATTCAGGCTGCAGATTACACTTTGAGCAATATAAAGAGGGACAGAAGACTGCAAGTCTTTCCACTTAGACATATGGGAGATTTACACAGCAAAGACATTTCCAAAATTATTTCTTAAACACCCCGGTGATGTGAAACAGTAGGAGCTTCTTCAGTGACAGGGTCCTGAGGTGAAGGTCATAGGGGATGAGAAAGAGAGGAAAAGTATACTATAGAAAAGATAAAAGCCGGGATGGGGGTGTTGCACAATCTATGTCTCATGTCAACTAAGCTTCTTAAAAAGAATAGCAACTAATAAACTACTTCCAGGGGGAAAATGGAAGGAAATGGACGACTTCTATTAAGTCAGCAGAAAGTATCATACAATGGGAAAAATTCAGGATCTGAAGCAACTCCAACACAAAGGCCCTAGCCCTGGACCATACCAGCTTTCTAAAGCATATTTCTGGTTTTAGGGAAGGAGCACTGTTTTATTGTCAATACATCAGGCCCTAAGGTAGAGCTCCCAAGGCTGAGATCCTAGGCTTTAACTACCATCCCGTGAACTTTCCTCCTCTATGCCTGAGGGTTTAAATAAGACCCTTGCTTGATCAATCAACTCTGTGACACAATAGTGTTTTACTTTTTTGCTTGCCTTTTTCCAAGATGGTGTTTCACTATATAGCTTTGGAGGCTGTCCTGGAACTTGCTCAGTATAACAGGCTGTCCTCAAACTCATAGAGATCCTCCTGCCTCTGCCTCCCAAGTGAGTGCTGGGATTAAAGGTATGCATTGCCACTGCCTGGCTAGTGTTTTACTTTTTAAATAGTTGTCACCTGGTGTCAGAACTATGCTTCTCTCAAGAAGAAAACTAGAACTTTGTGACATGCCAGGACTTAAGGTTGGTTGTGACCTTGTAATGTCTCAACAAACAGCTTCTTAGATATTTTTTGATATAGGGTTAGGCCTAGTGGCTGGTTGTAAATAAGGGGTGGCTCTTTGTAATGGTTTGGAGCCAAACATTTGGAAAATCCTGGTGAACAAACGTGTATCCAACTGTCCTATTCTCTAACAGGCCTAGCTACAATACACTTGTCTTTGTTTTGTTTTTGTTTTTGTGTTTTTAAGGCAGTCCTCCATCAGCTAAATTCTATTTTTTGATATTTTGATTTACTATCTCCTGAGAATTAGTAAATCCTTTATATCACCACTTCTACCCTCCTACATCTCACCTTAGTAGCGGAGTGCTACCCAATGCATGAAATGCCTTTTACAACTTCCACAAAATTTACTATAAAAGAATCTTAAATGTAAAAAGTAAATGCTAAATGCTGAATCACTAGAAGGTACTGGAGAAAGTAGGCCTTTTCAAATTTTGTAGAAGAGCCCCCAAACACCTTTACCACACAGCTGCCATGACAGGCTTTGGGATCCAGACACAGCTTCTGTGACAGACTTACTGACAGTCAACACCCAGATCCAGGAAATACCATAACTTACACCACTCAGGGATCCACCCAGTGATGGGAAAGTACCTAACATCCCAAACATTCCAACCATTAGATAATGTGGGCAGATAGCCCTGAGTCTAGCACACACCTATTTTTTTTTTTACAGATACCCATAGACAATTGTCAGCAAATCAGGGTCATGAACCCTGAAAAATCCCTTCACCCCAACTACTGCTATTATAAAAACCCCACCCCTTCTGATCTCAGGGCTCTCTGCTCTCACTGCTGTGCGGGACAAACAGACCAAGCCTTAGTGCTTGAAAATAAAGGCTCTTTGCTTTTATATACTGGATTCAGTCTCCATGTTGGTCTTTTGGGGATCCCCATGATCTGAGCATAACACTTTCAATGGGTGCCCCAAAAGCATGTTGAAGTTGACTACAGAGATGTTTCTACACACAGCTCTCTGCTCTCCATTCTGTGAGCAGATTCAGTCCACAGAGCAAAGTTTTTCAGAGGCCTGCCCTTGGACTATGAGTCTCAAGGACCACATGGGCCCTCACAGGACAGGGATTCTGGTTAAAGGTTCCCATCTATACCTGGGGAGTACCCACCACACTGGGTCCTTCACCTTATCACCTGCCCCACACAATCTGAGGACAGCAGCCCCTCATTTACCTTGTTGTGGCTTCCCAGCTTGTCTATGTTCTCTGCTTAGCTTCCTGCAGCAGCACTCACAGCACACCACACAAAACCACTGGTGCCATTTCCACTTCAAAGTCAAGTCTGAAGCTGGCTACTGGAAGGACCCTGCACCACTTCTGACTGGCAGGTCGCCTCGGGCCTGATTGGCTAGTGAGGCTTGAGCAAAAATAGCACCTCCCATAGGGTTACACTATGCTTTAAAATACTCACAATGATTCCTAAGCCTGCCTTTCCCTGAAGACAAAGATATTTTCTAAATCAGCAAATATATGCATTTCAATAGCACTTGCCCCTGGCTCCAATACAAACCCTGCTATCTTATTGCACTCCATAGAGACTTTCCCTTCTTCTCCCTGGACAGAATGTGGCTAGTTAGTGTGTGCAGCCCACTGTACTGTGTGGTGTGGGGTGATTCCCTGTCACACAGGTTGAAGGGTTCCCAGAATATTACCAACTAAAGAGAGATTTAAAGATACAAAAGGAGATGTTTGTAACACAAATTGCTAAACTGTATTATTAATAAAAATCCTGGAGCCACATATTGGGGTGAAAATTTAAACATCATCAAAGCAGAACAAGCTACAGCCAACCTCACCTTGCCAACTTCTCACCCAATCTGGTTTCCACAAATCCTCACACTGAAAACCTGTAAGTCCTCACTCCTGAGGGTCTCAGTTGAACTGCTTAAAAGTATCTAGTTCCTGGTCCTCAGGCCTTATATACCCTTCTGCTTCCTTCCATCACTTCCAAAGATTAAAGGTGTGTGTCCTTCTCAGGCAAAGACATGAGGCCATAAGTGCCAGTATTAAAGGTGTGTGCCATCATGCCTGCCTCTGTTCACAGTGTGGCCTTGAACTCACAAAGATCCAAATGAATCATTGCCTCCTAAGTGATAGGATTAAAGGTGTGTCCAAAAACCATCTGGCTTCTATGTCTAACTAGTAAATAGCTCTGTCCTCTGATCCCCAGGTAAGTTTTATTTGCTAGAGAACAAATAAAATATTACCACAGATGTTTGTTCTGTGACTTCACATTGAGATCAGGTGAACTGAATATACTTTTTATCTAGTGGTCACAGGGAATTCAGACAACCAGGAAAGAAAGCAGGAACCAGATCACAAACAAGATAGTAAGTCTTTCTCCCATCAGAAATCTGGGTGATGGCGCCATTGCTTTAGGAGATTTATTCCTGAAATTCAGAGCAAACTGTTAACAAATGAATAATAATAAAGATTATTCTTCATGGAAAGTTGAATATTTTAAATATATTCAGCTATGAAGAATGTGTTTCCAAGCACTATTGTTAGCCAGGATACCTTCCTCCATGGGCAGGTGAAAACAAAACAAAACACTGCATTATTCAAGGTTCTCTGCATGAACAGGACTGGTAGAATGAATTCTTCCATGTATGTAGAAACTGGATTTATTAGAATGTCTCACAAGCTATGGTAGATGTTGGGCCCCACAAGGCCCAGGCATGAGGCCCAGTGTAACTTCCCCAGCCTAGCTTGAGTTTGGTGACCTATCCTGGGACATGACTTCCGCATATGAGTGACTCAGCAATACCTGACCTAGAATCAGCCTGTGCCTAGTAACTGCTGAAATGGCATCATCTCATTGGCCCACTATCCTCACCCCATCCCCCTATCACCCCAACATATATAAGTTCTCTTGATGCAATGAAGCGAATTCCTGCTTCAACAAGACTCCCGGCCCAGTGTATTTCTTTCTGGTGGACAGGGAAGGTCTGGGTTATTCAACACTCATCATCTTGCTCAGCCCCAGGGAGAGACCAGCTGGACTGGTCCTGCTTCTGCCCTACCTGTCGCTCAGACTGACAGGTAGAGCTAGTCCAACAATGGCTGCCTGCCACGGAAATGTGAAGAGTCCAGTAATTGTTCATTCCATGAGGAAGGGCATCTCAACTGGTCTTTAATATACACCAAAATTCTAAGGAAGTTGCCTCTAATGCAGTAAATAATAAAGTTGGTATCCTGAGCTAGGACAAGCACACAAAGAGAGAACTTCCTTCTTCAATATCCTTTATATATGTAGGCTGACACCAAAAGTTGCTATCCAGATTAAAGTTGCATCTCATTCTTTGTTGTGAAAGGACCAAGCAGACACCATAACAAGCTACTCAGTCTTCTATCAGAGATCAGACCTCAGTTTTAGTATCATGAGACTTGAGAAAGCAGTTTATGAGAGGGCTATGACATAGTCCAGTAGCTCCCTTTTTGTAAGTACTCTGACTGCTCAAGGTTCAGTCAGTTGTTTACTATCTGGGACCCCTCACCAAATTAGAGCTATGTGCATGAGTCAATGTAAACATGCATGGCCAGGCAGCCTCCATGGCAGCTCAACTACAGAGCCTGGGGCACTGAGTCAATCCCCACAGTCAGTATGTGCAAAGTCAGCCAGCCCCCATGGCAGCGCAAGGACAGAGATTTGTATTGTCCAGGCCTGCCCCAAAAGTTACCTGTAACCCCTAACCCGTAAATTCAAAGGTTACATATCCTCACCCAGTCATATGATGCCAAGTCTTGTACCACCTTGCTTGTGGTTTTTTTCTCTTAAAAACCCCTCACACTAAGAGCTCAGGGCTGTCCTCCTTCACCTGGCTAGTCAATGTGTTGGACATGGAGCAAGCCCAGGCTTGCTTGTTATCAATAAACCCCCATGTTTTGCATTGGATATCAGCTCTGTGGTAGTCTTGCTGTGGGGTCTCATACAGGACCACAACAGTTGATTGGATTTTTGTTGTTTTCAAGACAGAGTTTAACTGTGTCGTCCTAGAACTCATTCTGTAGACTAGCCTGGCCTCTACTCAGAAAATCAAACTGCCTCTGCTTTCTGAGTGCTGGGGTTAGAGGTTTGCACGGCCACCAAGCAGCTGAAGTTGAATATCACTTCAAATGATCCAGATTCAAGGTGGGGTTATTTTGGTTATTTTGAGACAGAGTTTCTCTGTGTAGCTTTTGGAGACTGTCCTGGAACTCACTCTGTAGACCAGGTTGGCTTTGAACTCCCAGAGGTCCACCTGCCTCTGCCTCCTGAGTGCTAGGGTTAAAGGCGTGTTAAAGATGGGTCTTTAACTTCAAAACCTTTAAGAAAAACCCCTCACACATGCACCCAGCTCTTTCAGTTTAAGTTTTTCCAGACTTAGTTGGTTTGATTATCAAGAATATCCATCAAAACAGATGAGACAGATGGAATGAGCAAGATTTCAAACCTGCAGGAGGCAAGGTGAGAATGGAAGTTATTTCCAAAACTATGCTTTTCCAAAACAAAAGAAACATGGGGATTTTACTTAGGGAGTCTGGCCATGTTCATGTAGACTTCTCCCTCTTCCTAAGCATGCTCAATTAACAAATCCATTTCCAACATGATCACTATGTACAAGCAGGAACATTCTTACTTCAAAGTCATGCAGGAACAAATATAAATTATAAAAATTATCAAAAAAATTTCTCTGACATGTTCAGGTTGCACCACCAGGTCTTACCTTAAAATTAAGCAAATGACACACTGAAAATAGATATTTTTGGAGCCTATGTGACCTGTCAGTCTTGATATTTGATCTAAAAGTTAACATACCAAAGATGTAGCATGAATCTTAAAGAGTCTTATTAATAAGATCAAACCTGAGGCCAGTTATTGAGGCAAAATGCTGGAAGGTCAGAGAGACAGAATAAGCCACAGCTAACCTCACCTGGCCCACTTCTTGGCTGGTCTTGTTTCCTCAGACTGGAAGCCTCTGTGTCCTCATATCCGAATGGCTCTCAGCTGAACTGTGCTTCTTAAAAGCCTGAATGCTTAACCAGGCCAAATGCCTCGAGTTTCTGGTCCTCATGCCTTATATACCTTTCTGCTTTCTACTACCACTCCCTGGGATTAAAGGCTGGCTTTCTGGGATTAAAGGCGTGTGCTACCACTGCCTAACCTTTATTTAATATTGTGGCTGTTCCGTCTCTGACCCCAGATAAGTTTATTAAGGTACACAATATTTTGGGGAACACAATACCACCACATTTCCCCTCTTTTGTCTAAAATTAAAAAAAGCTTATAACTAATACAAGAAAAATTATCCTATAAGTATATATAATACATATAGTCAAGATTACATTAACGATATCTAGTCCATTATATTAACAATGTCCAGTCCAGTAACATCTGATAAACTCAGACCAAAAAAAATTTCATTACTTATCTTATTTAAAACAAGTAGTTCCTTTTTAAAAGTAGATTCCATAGTCTCCCTTTTTATCTTATCATATCCATATTCTCTCTTTTTTCTTTTTATAATACATTCAGTAGTCTACCTTTTGTCATTTTTATATCTTCCCCATTTTTCTTCAGTGTAGATTCAGTGATCTACCTATTTATCCTATTATTTCTTTATCTTTTTTCTCAGAGTAGATTCAATGATCTATCTCATATCTTATTCTCTTTTTCTTTTTGCTTTCTAGGGGTGAAGATATCTTTAGGGAATCTTGAAAAGAAAATTTTTGGGTTAATTGTCAAGTCCTGTATCATTTGTCTAGTCTCTGCATAATAGGAAAGTTCAGGGCTTGTCATAAGTCCTTGCTCGAGTAGTCTGTCAGGCTGGATCATCTCAGCTAGCCATCTCAAAATTGTCCTGACTAGTTTGTAGTCCAAAGTCGATCTTTCCTTGGTGTTAATCAGCTTAATGGTTTTATCATAGTCCATGTGGAATCATCATTGTGGGATCCTGTCATCCTTTTGATGATTTCAAAGTCAAAGTCGCTGTTAGACTTGGTCATGGTTCCCTGCAGACTTTTTTTTTGCCTTCTCTGTAGTTTGGAGTAATCACAGTCTGATAAATGTCTGTCTCTTGGAACCATGAACATTCTTCCCTAAAAGAGAAAATCTTGACAGCAATTTCTCCCCACCATTTGTCTTGCCAAACTTTTCCAAAATGAACTTTGCCGATGCTTTCTTGTAATATGATGGTCCTGGTAATTCTTCTCTGAACCAGTAGCAGTAAACCCTTCATCCCAGGTAGCAGCACCACAATTCTCCCATATACAAAAGATAGAGAACACAAATACAGAAAGTATCAAGGAAAAGTCACCTAACAGCACTGTTTGCTCTGCTCCTAGATGAACAGTTATGATGAGCTCTATTAACCTTAGAACAGAAGGCCACTGCTGCTTCCATGAAAGACCAGAAGAGTTCATTTTAACTAGCCCTGGTTACTGTCTGTCTCAGGGCTGTGACATCACTGGAGAGAATTCCATTCTTTCCTTTTTCTAACTTTTCAAAAATAATTTTAGTTATATGGTGTTTTGCCTGTGTGTGTCTGTGCACAGTAACTAAAGAGGCCAGAAGGCAGGAGATGCCTGGGACTAGACTGATGGCAAATGGTTAGCTACCATGCAGATCCTGGGCATGGAACCTCAGACATCTGTAATAACACCTAGAGCTCTTTATTGCTGAATCATTTATCTAGTCCCCCTTTTTATTTAAAATTTATTTCTTTAATTTGGTAATTAAAATATATTACATCACATTTTTCCCAAATCCCTTTCAACTTCTTCCTTGTTAGGTATGGGTAAATAACTATGCTTAAATACATGAATACAACCTGCTCTGTCCATTTTTATTTGTTGTACATATATGGATAATTGGCTGACCATGTTATATTGGATAAATAATTGGGGGGGGTTGTCCCAGGCTGAGGCTAATTCTTTCAAATGAAGAAGAATTCCACTTTATAATCAGTATCAGCCTGATAATGCTGCCTTGGATAGGTAAAATAATCAAGAATAGAAAACTTAGGGTGGAAAAGTATAGTAGTAGTTAAGAGCACTAAAGATTCTTTCAGCACATCCAGCTTCCATTCCCAGTGCATATAGAAGATCACTACAATCTATAACTACAACATCAGAGATTATGACACCATCTTCTGGCCTTCCTGGCCATCATAAGAAGAGACTTAACAATAAAAAATTATGTTTCAAACTATGTGTGATAGTGCATTCTTTCAGTATCAGCACTCCAGACACAGAGGAATGAAGATCACTCTGAGTTTTAAAGTCTGTGATGTACAGTCTACACACACACACACACACACACACACACACACACACACACACACACATACTGAGTGGAAAAGAACAAAAGTGAATAATGTACAAGAACAGGAGAATTGGATAATTAGGACAATACAATACCTCTTAGAGTCCTTTTAGGTCTCTGCCACTGATGGCCATAGAATCATCTTCAAAAATAAATATGGTGCATGATGCAAGCACATGCCATTAATCTTAGCCACATGGAGAAACTTAACTTTTGACAGTGGTCCACCACCTTACCTTGCAACATGAACTTATCATGAGTTGGGTGTTACCAGCACACCAAGTCATGTTACCAGACCTAACAAGTCATAAAGTAAGACACACACAGCAGCAATCTGTTATCAAATGGAAGTGGTATATAAGCAATTGGGCTCAAGCAGGTCCTGAAGGCACATGGAACCTACATGAAGGAATTGCCCAAATGTGTTTCATTTCTACTCCTGTTACAATGCCTTCTGCTGCCAAACATGAGCCTTGAGCCTCATGGGAGATTCCCTGATTGGTTGACTGAGGAAGAGAAGACTAGGGCCTAGTTTACTGATGGTTCTGTACATCATGCAGGCACAACCCAGAAATGGACAGCTACAGCATGTCCACCCCAATCTGGGACAAGCCTGAAAGACACTGGTGAAAGAAAATCTTCACAGTGGGCAGAAGTTCAGGCAGTACACAGGGTCATACAGTTTGATTGCAAGGAGAAATGGCCAAATATATAACTACTCACTAAATGATGGACTGTAGCCAATGGACTGGCTGGATGGTCAGGGACTTGGAAATAGCATGATTGGAAAATTGGTGAGAAAGACATCTGGGGAAGAACTGTGTGCATAGATCTCTCCAAATGGGCAAAGTGTGTGTCCCATGTAAATGTTCAAGAAAAGGTAACTTGAGCTAAGGATGCATTCAATAATCAAATAGATAGGATGACTCTGTCTGTGGACAGTCAGCCTCTCTCCTCAGCCATTCCTGTCATGTCCAATAGCTCATGAACAAAGTGGTCATGGTGGCAGAGATGGGGCTTAAGCATGGGCTAAACAACATGGACTTCTACTCACCCAGGGTGTTTGAGCTACAGCTGATGCTGTGCACCAGATCAGCCAACAGCAGAGATATGGCACCATTTCCTGGGTTGACCAGCCAGCAGCCTAGTGGAAGGTTGACTACCTGGCACAACTTCCTCTGTCAAATGGACAATTCTGTCCTTACTGAAGTAGATATTTATTCTGGTAATGCACTTGATTTTCCTTCATGTAATGCTTTGCAAAACCACCATCAATGTTTTACAGAATGTCTTATCCATGAGAGAAGCATAGCAACGGGTCCATAATACGGAATTCATTGGTTTCATTGTGTTCCCAGCATCCTGAAGAAGCTGGCCTGCTAAAAAGATGGAATGGCCTTTGGTCTTTTGAAGCCACAGTTGCCACACAAATTAGGTGGCAGCACATAGAGGGCAGGGGCAAGGTTTTCCAGAAGACTGTATACCCTCTGAGTCAGCATCCAATATATGGTATGATTTCTCCAAGAGTCAAGATCTGTGAGTCAAGGAATCACAGGTGGAAAAGGGAATAGTTCCACTCACTACTACCCCTAGTGATCCACTAGGAAAGTTTTTGCTTTCTGTTCTCACAACCCTGTTTTGCTGGCCTAGAAGTTTTGGTTCCAGAGCGGGTTATTAAACCCTGCTCTGCCAGGGGCCACAGCAAACATTTCACTGAACTAGAAACTTAGACTTCTCCCTGGTCATTTTGGGCTTCAACTCACCTTAAAGCAACAGACTAAGAAATGAATAACATCACCAGGAGGGGCAGTATATACAGATTACTATGAGGAGATTGGATTGCCTCTTCACAATGGAAGTAAGAAGGATCATGTCTAGAGTGCAGCAGATCCTTTAGAGCATCTCTTGGTGCTGCTGTGCCCTGTGATTAAAGTTAATGGGAAACTACAACAATATATTCCAAACAGCATTACAAAGAACACAGACACATCAGGAAGCGATGGGTCACTTCTCCAGCACATAACCTAAGACCTTTTGAAGTGCTTACAGAAGGTGGAGGAAATACAGAATGGGTAGTAAAGGAAGTTATTTCCAAATACAATCTAAGGCCATGTGACCAGTTGCAGAAATGAGGATTATAACTGACATGAGTGCTTCTGTTGTATTTTGTTAATAATGCCTTTGTACAGATAATTGTATGTTCTTTTAATTTCTTTCTCATATGTTACAACATCAATTAAGAGAATATCATGGTCAGGCAGTGGTGGTACATGCCTTTAATTTCAGAACTTGGGAGGCATAGCCAGGTGGATCTCTGTGAGTTTAAGGCCAGCCTGGTCTAAAAAGCGAGATCCAGGACAGGCACCTAAACTATGCAGAGAAAACCTGTCTTGAAAAACAAACAAACAAACAAACAAACAAGCAAAAAACAGAGACCACCAAGGAGCCAGTTTCTGGTGCAAGAACATAAGGGTACTTTATTATCAGGTTTGAACCTGGGCCGCCACACTGCAGAAGGAGGAAAATGAGGCAGCAGCAGAATGCCCAGGGGTAGAGGGGTTTTATATATAAAAAAAAAAATTTAGAATTACATGCTTTGGCAACTTGGGATTGGATAAAAGGAATATGGGCAAGGTGATTTTTTGAAACTATGGATCTAGACTTTGAGCATGAAACCACATTTGAAATCATTGGGTTAGATTTTTTGGTGGGGAACCACAACTTGATGAGCAGGATTATCTGGGCTACTAAGCAGGATTATCTAGATAGCTTCAAGGGCCATAAGCCTCAGACAGAATGTCTTTGAGAGCAAACTGCCCTGTATTTGTTCGCATTGTCATGGCATATTCCTGAGGTCCTTCCTGGAACTGAGTATAGCAGGTAGTATAAGGTGATGGCCCTTCCCTAAGATGGAGTCTGTATTGCCTTCACAGTTATCAGATGTAAGTTT
>CABHPP010100413.1:627-14032 GCA_902168425.1 Peromyscus attwateri
TTTTAGGAGAAAAGTGTATTAAATATATTTAAATTTAAAAAAAAGAAATGAATGAATGAATGAAATCTTAGCCACTAGGGTAAAGGTTAACCACGAAACTGTGACTTACACATGCTAGAAGAGGGAAAAAAATCAGTTTTCTCCAATGGAGTGACAATGGATACATCAACCACTCCAGGGCAGGTATCATGGTCAGAAGTAGTTAACCAACATAAAATGGACTCCAGTTTTCCTTTTGGGGTGTGGTTTTATTTCTTTTCTTGGTTTTACTTTTGTATTGGGTTTTAGTTTGCTTTTAGAAAGAATTTAAAGTTGGGTGGGGGAAGAATATCTGGAAGGACTTGAGGGAAGAGAACAATATGATCAAAATACGTTTAAATTGAAAAATTGTTCTAAATAATCAAAAATGTAATTAAAAAGAAAAGTAAAAGACTTTAAGTGTTACACACACACACACACACACACACACACACACACACACAGAGTCATAGGTCTGTTAATTAATAAGATTCTCCATTCTACTATACACACATATATCATATCATGTTGTACAATGTAAGTATACACAATTTTTATTTTTCAATTAAAGAAGAAAAACATACAACAAATAAAGTTGTTGGAATTCGGAATTTTCTTCATTTCATTATTGGGAGAAGGGGAGACAGCAGTGAGTTGAGAGGTAATGAGCAGACTAAATTAGTAGGAAATCATGATTGAGTGAATGTAGGGGATGGGAAGACCACAGAGTAATGGAGGACTCCAAAGCTCCAAATTTTAGTGTTTATAAGCAGTCATGTGTTCACTAGTGAAGAGCAGGCGTGAGAGGAGGCTAACCAACAGACATTCTGACATGTCACTTTGTGACGACTCATCAGTGGAGATGTTTAGAATATGGAGTGGGGTGCACCTCTGCCTGAATCTCAGGGAGATGAGTATGGAAAATCGCCTGTGATATCATCAGATGAAGACACAGAGGAAGCCCTGGAACGCAGCGTTACCCATGTCGCATAGAAATCCTAGAGATCAAAGTTAGCAGACTGCAAGGGGAAAGCACAACAGGAGATTCATGGGAAGTCACTGCTAAATGTTAATAAATTCCTCTGCAACTAGATCTTGTTAGATGTGGGTGGAGATCACAAGAATGGCATCCCCCCTAGGAAATAGGTTGTTTCATTTGCATAGAGGCAAAGATCTTCAACTGTTTATTTATCTCACTACATATGTCAGGGAGTCAATGCTGGGAATAAGACTTCTGCATCCATTTAAATCATCCTTTTGTTTCTCTGAGCTCTGAGTCCTTCCAATTAACTCCCTTCTTGATGCTCAATTAGAAATGTTTCTTAAACAAATTGTACCCCAAATATGAGTTATTGCCCTGGGTGGTCTTGTTTAGAAATTATGTTTTAATCAAAGAAAAATCTAATTCAATGACCATAAATATTTTAAGAGTATTTCTAATTACTTAAAGAATATGAAAGGAAATTGAGTTTATAGTACATCAGAAATATCCTCAGTAATTTTCCAACTTTCTCCTCCTGTGTCCCAGTAGCTAATTCAGAGCCTCACACTTAAATTTTCTTAACTCTATTTATTTGTTTATTTCATGTGTGTGGAGGCCATATGCAATCCATAGCTCAGAAGTGCAGGTCAGGTGACAGCTTGCAGACGTCAGTTCTCTCCTTCTACCACATGGGTCCTAAGGATGGAACTCAGGTCTTCAGGCTTGGGGCAGACACCTTTATTCCCTGAGCCGATGGCTCAGAGCCACACATTTAACTCCACCATTTCCCCTTGATTTTCCAAAGCTTCCAAAGTCAGAGAACTTTCACTGCCCTCTCCCATTCCTCAGCATCTGAGTTAGCTACACTGAGAGACACCCTTCATCAGGAGGGAGTAAGAGGGTAAAAGGAGTGGCATAACAGAGGTGAGGTCCACTCAGTTCAGTAGCAGTGAGTCCAGGAATGGTTTGCAAAATGAACATTTTAATAATTTTGTCCAGGTTCACATATCAGTCAACAACATTTGTTCTCTCACACAACCCTCCCACTGCCACCTCTATGAGATCTGTGGAATACTTGTCAATGTCTCTTTCCAGATGTGCTATGATTTGGATATGGTTTGGATGTGTTCCCCCAACTCCACAAACTGGAAGTCTAATCACCAATGTGGTAACATTGAAGTGATGGAGACATTCAGAGCAGGGCCTAGAAAGGGTGATTAGGTCATTGGGGGTACTGCCCTCAGAAGGAACTAATGAAGTTCTCATAAGATGCTGGGTAGTTTTCCTGAAAGCAAGTTTTGACAAAAAGAGCAAGTCTGCTCCCTCCCTATGATCTGTCTGTGCATATCCCTGTGGTCTCCAGGTCATCTGCCATAAGATTGTCACCAGAAACTGGACAGATGGAGATTCCCAATCTTGGGCTTTTAGCCTCTCATCCTGGGAGCTAAGTAAACATCTATTCCTTATAAAGTACAAATTTAAAGATATGCTCAGATATTGAGACCAAATTCAATTCAACCATTCAGTCGAGCCGAAGTCTAGCTAGACTCCAGCCCAGCACTCTCACTACAGCTCAGCCTTACCCAGTGCTCTTGGAATGGGCAACGGCTGATGAAGATGAATTGGGAGGGCAGGGTATGTGTCAGTTACAAACACTGATGTCTTAAAAACGCTCCTTGCATAAATAAAGGAACAGAAACCTACGAAGATTTCAATAGGGACTGAGCAAGCCCTCATGTCTTTTTCTCACGTTCTGTGGACTTGGGCTGCAATCTTAAACATTGTATCATTTCCTTGATGCTTAAATTTGGTGTGGCTACAACTTTTGTTGATATAAAAGCATTTCATGCCTCTTGCCTGACAAACATTCTCCTGCTGAAGCCTCATGGCCAGATGCACAAATAGGAAAGAAATACTAGAAACCTCAGGCACCTTCCCTCTAAAGATAATTAACTGTGAATTATTCAGAAACCCTACATCACAAAGCAGTCTTTGGGAGGTAGTTTTTCCTTCCTTCTCCATGGTAGGACACAAAATGCAGTGTTGTGGAGTGTGTCTTGTTTCATACCCCCACCCCAACTGCTTTCAACTGCCTAAATAAATGAGAATATCAATAAAAGGATTAATTTTTCATGGAATAAAATCATAAATCTAACATCAGAGAGTCGCTTCTAAGCTGTTGTGTTGAGACAAGAGGAGAGCATAGATCTTGCTAGGGGCAGTCCTTCACATGGGACTTGGGTAGCAACCCAGTTGATTCTCTTGCCAGCAAAGCAGTGCCTTGAATGGAATAAGCATTGAAGCCTGGTGTACTCGGCACCTCTTGGGGAAACACTGCAGCAAAATTAAAAATACTATTGGCACCAGGTGCATGCTAAGAACATAAGGAGTGCTGTTAATTTATTCTAATGAATTAATTACAGTGATGCCCTGGTCTACAGGGAATTTCCCTAGAAAGAGACATAGAATGGTGTCCAGAAAGGGTTTCAGTGGTGTTTCTCACTCACACTGGAAGAAGGTCACTCCAGAAAGATGCTCCTGGGAACTACAGGGCACAGGGAGAGGTTATAAGAAGTATGAGGGGTGGCCCAGCGAAGGAGAAGTGGATGAGATCTATGTGAGCAGACTGGGAGTGGGGGTGGTGGTGGCAGAGGGCAAGGAGTGGGGCATGAGAACACAGGGAAATTGGAGAGTCGAGCTGGAACAGGGACAGAGTGGAAGGGCAGGGAGGGAGATACCATGATAGATGAGGACATCATGGGAATAGGAAGAGGCAGGGTGCCAGGGAGGCTCTCAGGAATTCACAAGGATGACCCCACCTTGTAGTGCTGGCAGCGGTCTAGAGGGTGCCTGGACTGGTCTACTCCGGTGACCAGTTTAGTGAATACCCTAACAGTCATCATAGAGCCTTTGTCCAGTGACTGAGAGAGGCAGATGCAGAGATCCATGGCCAGATGCCAGGGTAAGCTCCAGGAATCCAATAGATGAGAGAGAGGAGGGATTCTGCAGGCAGGGGACATAGAGATCACAATGGGAAGACGGGCAGAGATGACCGACCACACTACAGTTCACACCCATGAACTGTAGACTAGTGGCTATGGAGTCCCCATGGGACTGGACTAGACCCTCTGGATATGGAAGATGATTGTTTGGCTCGAACTGTTTGGGGGGCACCCAGACAGGGGGATCGGGATCTGTCCCTGGTGCATGGGCAGGCTTTGGGGAGTCTGGAGCCTGCAGAGTGATGCCTTGCACAGCCTTGGTACAATGGGGAGGGGCTTGGACCTGCCTAGGCTCAGTGTGCCAGGCTCTGCTGACTCCCCATGGGAGACCTTGACTTGGGGGATGTGGAGATGTAGGGTGGCTTGGGAGGGAGGGCTAGGAGTGGGTGGAGGGAGGAGGGGTATCTGTGGGTGGTATGTAGAGTGAGTAGAAAAATTCTTAATAAAGGAAAATGAAAGGAAAAAAAAAGAAGTATAAGGAGGCTTGGTTCTCAGAATGCATCCAAATGCCAGAAGACATCTCTCAACTCACACTAGACCCTACCCAGGCACACTGCCGAGTCTTTTAATGCACCTTCAAGCCACATCACTGTTGCTACTAGCAGCCTAGTTACCATACTTTAAGAACCAGGAAACAGAATGGGCTCTGGGGTCAACCAGTCCTGGTCCTAGCTGCCAGCTCAGCTAGCCAAGCAGGGACCCTAGGGAGGTATCAGGAGCACTCAGAGACAGAATGTCCATTCATGAGTGAAGGGGACAGTAGAAACCACCTGGTGGTGTGGAGAAGAGGGTCACAGAGCCTGACCCACCTGTGACCCTCAGCAGGATCTAGTTTCATTGTGGGTTTAGACAGAGCAGTGGCAGCTGCAGGAAGAGGCTTCCCCAGTATGAAACTAGAAATGGACACGAGTCAGCCTTGGCAGTGTCCTTCGGTGTCTGCTCTTTTGCAAGAGCCCCTGTGCACAAGTAAAGTCCGCCACCACGTTCAGGGCAAAATTCGACATACAGCAAAAACAATAATGATAATAACAAAACAAACGAGTATTTCTAAGATACCAGCTGCCACGTTGAGACTTACCATGCTTGCATTTATACATCTTCATCACCCCATATGAGGGGAGAAGCACCGTTATGACTCCCTAGTAACAGAGTGGCCATTAGGGAACTGAACCTCAAATGGAGTAAGGAACTCGTCCTAGGCTGGCCTACCAGTGAGTGGGAGACCTGGAAGTCCAAGGGAGATGTGCCAACTCCAGAGCTCACGTGCTAGCCACTCTGCCGTGTGCTTACATAGGAGGGTGATGAGGTGATGAGGACGATAGTTTACACATTCTTGCTGCCTTCCAGTTCCTCTGTGCTTTTGCCGTCAGTGTCTCTGGTTTCCTGGGTGAGAGGTACAAAGTCAGCTTTGCTTAGGTCACTGCACACACTTCGCATGGACCTTGCCACTGCCTCTCACACTCTGTCATTTCACCACACACAGACAAACCGTCGGTATTGTTCTCTATGACTTTGCCTCTCCTGGAAGAAGCAAACAGCTGTAACAGGTGTAAGTGCTGGTCCCCATCCTCATACAGATAAGGACTAGGGATCCAAAAGCAGTGCAGGCCATTGGAAACCTCAACTGGTTACAGAGGTACTTGGTTTAATGTCTGACTTTTCACATACTCTCTGGATACCCAAAACCAAGTCATTTAACACCCCTGAATAGTCTTATAAAAGCCCCAGCAACTCTGTGACCCTTTGTGAGAACAAGGAAAGCTGCAATAGGAAAAGAACCAGAAAAGAGAAGGAGATTAAACCCCTCTAGTGCCCACCCCCTCACACCACTTCAGGGATCTGCTCATGCATATTAAAACAGAGGGTGGTATTTTCAAAACCCACAGACTGGGGAAAGATTAAAAAGTGATGCAGTTTAGAAATGGTAATAGTTGTGAAGAAAGAGAAATTACATTTATGGGGCTCTATTGTATACTGGACATTCTAATATGAGGATTTAAATAAATTTGCATGTTTAATTTCCTCTTTTTAATAATACCATAGGATTGGTATGAGTGTTCCAGTTTTACAGCTGAGCTTAGAGAAAAGACAAGTTACCCAGCCAGGCACAGAGGTAGAACTCTGTGCTTTCATGATAAATTCCATCAACATTACCCTGGCCTCTCCCTACCAGTGATGCTGCAGCTGGCTAGCCATCCATCCTATACTACTCTTCCCACATCCACATACAGTCATATCACTCTGACAGCTGGGAACGAGCCACAGTGGAAATGTTTACAGCGTGGAAGGCAGCAGGTGCCGAGACAAACTCAGCTTCCCTCTCCTGCCCCCTCCCTTCCTACCGTGTAGAGCTCATACTGTTGTTTCTATCCTCACATTTATATTACGCTTTAAAGATTTATTTGCTTTTAATTTTTACGTGCATGAGTGTTCTGCCTGCATACACATATGTGTTTATATGTATTGTGTGCCTATCTGGTATCAGAAAGGCAAGAAGACGCAAGATCTCTTGGAACTGGAGTTACAGACCATTGTGAGCCACTGTGTAGATGCTAGGAACTGAACCTGGGTCCTCTGAGAGAACAGCAAGTACTCTTAACCACTGAGCCATCATTCCAGCCCCACATTTACATTTCTTTTCCACCAGGGTTTTTCTCCTGGTAGGCAATCAAGATACTACACAGTACTAAACTTAGTGTTTCAATGAGGAAGTCAAAGCTGCTGTCATTAAAAACTATGCAGACTTCAAAAGTGACTTGGTTCCTTTCTCTTCTTCATTTTCCAGATGAGGTTAAATATCCCAGAGTACCAGTGTCCAGGTACATGCAGGAGGCCTCTTAAGATACTGCAATGAGAATGGACTACCAGTCCCAGAATACGAATGCATCAGCAGGGACTTCTTGTCTATTCCAGCCTGAAGGCCCAAACAAGCAAGTCCATGAGGGAATTGAGCCTTTAGGATTAAAAAGAATTTTCACTTACAGCTCCAGGATATGCAATCTAGGGGATGTCAAAATCCCACCTCCCTGGGATTTTGAAACATGGAGCCTATTTGACGTAGATATTTGCTTTGTGCTCCATTCTGTAGCTGGAAGCAACAAACTTCCTGGGGAGCTGCCCCTCCCTCTCGCCAAGACTCACTCTGCTCTCTGGAGGATGATTAAATGAAATCAAAGGCCTTTATTTTCTCTTGCCTTTAAATCATCCTTCACACTCCACACTGCCTAGTGCTCATTAGGAACTTCATATCTGACGCTCCATTCTTAGAGCTTCACAGATATTAGGGTACAAGAATTCTGCTAACAGCCTCCTTCACAACGCCACCAGAGCAAAAAATAACTCCCTTTTGTGTTTCTTCATTTGACAAACATAATTAAAAACGAGAGCTTAAAAACAACAGACACCTGTCTGCCTCCTATCTGACCCTCAGACAGAAGACACCATGTCCCTTATCGTCCTTTTGTTCATCTTTTCCAACAGAACTTATTTGTTCTGCTCACCAATAAGCTGCATAGTGGAGTTCTGAGATGTCCCTGTTACAGAGACAATTGGTCACATCTCAAGCTCAGAGTGGTACAGTGGATGCAACAATAAGCAGCCCACTTATTCTCTCTCTCCCTCCCTCCCTTCCTTTCTCCTTCTCTCCTTCCCTCCCTCTCTCCCCCCTCTCTCTCCCTCCCTCCCTCTCTCCCTATCTGTTTCCTGATCTGCCCCAGTGTGAGCAAGCTCCCACTGCCATTGTCTCCCTGTTGTTTCAGACTGTATCCCTCAAACCATGACCCCAGAAGAAGCCTTTACCCTTCTAAGTCTCTTCTTATTGGGTACTTGGTTACATCATGAAAAAAAAAATAATATACAGAGTAAATTTTTGTTTCCTCTCATCAACATAGTATTTTGTGTAAGTTAAAGAATTAGGGAGAACTACTCTAAAGCATACAAACATACCTAATTCATCACAGATGGTAGTTCCCGAGGAAGTAGGACACGTAGGGTCCCCTGTTTCAGAGTGCAGACAGAATAGATATTTGGTTTTTTTTCCCCCTCTGGAGAACCTTGACTGACATATTCAATCTACCTAAAAATGATGTAGGACAGCTGGGTTCTAAAGGGTAGGAGACTTTTTATGTAATTGGCTCATGCATTTGTGGGGATGGCAAGTTTGAAATCCAGCAGGCAAGAAAATCAGGTAGGAGTTGATGCAGTGGTCCTGAGTCCCAAATCTACTGAGCAAATCAGGATGCTGGGTAGAATATATTTAGTTGTTTGAGAAGTTTGTACAATATGCTTTGGTCATATTTATGCTCCCCAACAATTACTAGATACAACCCCATATCCATACACATCCTACTTCATATCTTTGTTTTACAAACCAAAAAGATCAATTTGTGCTGCCCAAATAGTCTTGGATGTATGGTTGACTTGGCCAGGGGCTTCCCTCTTAGACGAAGCTGTCTCTGCCTCTACTGGCAGCTGACAGCTAATAATAGTTTCTCCAGTACGATTGGTCTTCCATGGTCATCTTCCATTTCCACACTGGGATTTGGTCTGGTTTAAGTTTGCACAGGTCTCATGTATGCTATCGTAACTGCCATGAGTTCCTATGAGTAGCAGTTCCTATAGTGTCCAAAGATACTATTTCCTTATAATTATCCACTGCCTCTGGCTCTTACACACTTTCCAACCCCTCTTCAATCTTTGAGCCTTGGAGGGATGGTGTGGTTTATGCATTCCATTTAGGGCTAGGCATTCCACAGGCTCTTATTCTCTGGACCTTGGCCAGTTGTGGTTCTCTGTATCAATCACCATCTACTACAAAGATTTTCTGATGAAGGTTGGATGATGCACTGATCATATATAGGTATAAAATAAGTCATTGGGAATCAGTTTAATACTATGTTCACTTAGCCAAATAATAGAAATACATTTCTTTTAGGGCCTATGACCTGTCTAGCCTTAGGTTCTCGGCCTGACAATGGTGCCAGGTATGAGTTTCATCTTGTGAAAATGAATTTTAATCAGTACTCCCATGATGTTTATGCCATAACTGTACCAGTGGGCATGTCTTGCTAGGCCAGCTATTATTATAGCTCTCATGACATAGTCTTGAGCAGAATTATGTCTGTCCTAAGTGTTGTGTTTTAGATGTAAAATGTTCCCCGTAACTCATGTGCTTGATCTTCAGTTGATGGAACTGTTTGGGAAGATTGTGGGGACTTTTTGGAGGTAGAGTCCAACTAGAGGGAGTGCTGTCACTCTGGAACTAGAGGTCAAGATAAACCTTTACTCCCTCAAGTTTCTTTTGTATTTTACTGTAATGATGAGAAAGTAACTAGGGTGCTAAGAAACTTTTGTCTTTGCTCTTGAGGTCTAAACTAATTGACTGAGATCCACTTGCATTATGGATGGTAGGCAATTTGCTTGTCTTCAAGTCAACAATTTTAATCACATCACATCTGTAAAACGTCCTCCAAGCTAAAACTAAACTAGTATCTGACTAAACACCTGGGCCCTAGAGTCTAACAAAATTGACACATATAATTAATCATTATACCAAATGATTCTGCTACACAGGCAGAGCTGAGATATATTGCTTTAGAATACAATTATTTTGGAGGCAGTTATTAGGGACTTTTATTGGGATGTTTAAAAATAGCTTAGGTTATAAAGAAACTGAACAACTCAGATCATTAATCAAAATAAAAATGTGTTTCCTTGTTCTCCAATTAAAATAATACTTCTTGAGCATTACAGCAGGACTGATCTGAGCACCCTAAGGATTGTTCAAGTGTGGTGCCCCTTCAAAGAGTTCATAGGTGACTTAGTTAAAGTTTCTATTGCTGTGATGAAATACCATGTCTAAAACGCAAATTGGGGAGGAAAGGGTTTATTTGGCTTATACTTCCATATTATAGTCCATCATTGAAGGAAGCCAGAACAGGGATTTGAACAGGGCAGGAACTGGGAGGCAGGAGCTGATGCAGAAGCTATGGAGGGGTGCTGCTTACCAGCTTGCTCATCATGGCTTGCTCAGCCTGCTTTCTTATACAATCCAGGACCACCAGCCCAGGGATGGCCCCTCCCACAATGGACTGGGCCCTCCCCCATCAATTACTAATTAAGAAATGTTCTATAGCTGGATCCTATGGAGGCATTTTCTTAAAGGAGGTTCTATATTCTCAGGTGACTTTAGCTTGTGTCAGGTTGACATAAAACGACCCAGCACAATGGGCTAATGAGAAGAGATAGAGAACAGAATGCTGCTGTCTATATTAGAAGCTCCTTAGGCCCTTTGATTGTCATCTGCCCTTCTTGCCTCCTTGATCTTCTCTACAGTGATTGCTTTCTGACCCATGTCTCTCTCCTGAATCTCCTTTCCTTAACAGACATCAGAGACGCTTGTATCCTAACTTATTATTGACAAGACAGTGCCAGACAAAAGAAGGCTCTCTCTATTCCCGCAATTTTCAGTTATCACTTAAGTCATTTTGTCCCATTAAAATGAATTCTTTTCTCAAAGAAGGACTCAGTTGAGATACTGTTTCTGTTGCTGCATCTCAATGTTGTCAAGCAGTTATCCCAGATAATTCTGACATTCATCCATCCTACCTTTAGATATGTCCTCACAAATGGGTATAAAGTGAATCCACATGGTTGGGCAATGTGTGAATCACTGTCAACCAAATGAGTGATTCAGAGAAAGTTCTTTCAACCAATCAAGATATGTAGTTCCTAGAGGATTGAGAACTGTCTTTGTAAATGGTCCCTTGCACCAGTCACTCATTCTAATCTAGGAAGATACTGTTGAATCTCTAATGGGGAATAGGCAGAAAATGTCTCTGATTATCGCTTACCATTATCAAAACAATACAAACAATGGGAGAGAATCAAAGCTATAAAGGTCACATAAAAACAACTGCTTAAGGCAATACTACTAAGAACCCTACACACAAAAATTGGACAGTATGGACAGAATGAATGATTTCATTTAAAATTCAAACTATCAAAACTCATTTAACATGAAATTGACCAACTGATTATTGCTATAATAATCAAAAAAATTGAAATACATAACTCAAAATCTTCAAAAACCCACATAAAGAGAGATGGTTTTACCAGAGATTTCTACTAAGTATTTAAAGAATAATCAACTCTAGATGCATACAATTTCTTCTAGAAAAGAAAAGGTGATGGGAATTATCCATATTCATTCTGCAAAGAAACTATTACTCTAATACAAAAAATGAATAAAGATGATGTAATACTGTGAGCAAAGAAAGCTACAAACAAATATTTCTCATGAGCATAATAACAAAATATAAACAAATAAACTTCATAATATATAAAAAAATTTGCATTATGACCAAATAGGATTTGCTTTGTTGCAGAAATATCCAAAATTCAATTAAATATAATCTATCGTGTTTATAGACTAAGAAAGGAAACTCATAATCATGTGAATTTATGTAGAAAAATGGTTGACAAGATTCAGTAACGTTTTCTATAAAAATGCTCAGGCAAAATATGCTGGGGAGATGTTTCAGGGAGTGAAAATACTTGACATGTGAGCATGCAGATGCAAGTCTGAGCCCTTAGAACTCACATCAAAACCAGACACATAGAGGGACACAGAGAGCTATAAGCAGAGCAACCCTATTGGGAAATGGGGGTTGGACACAGGAAAATACCAGTACTTAGCCTGACATACATTCTCAGAAAACAACAAATAGACTCTTTTTCAAACAAGGAGAAAAGAGAAGAGCGACACCCAAGGTTATCCTGAAACCTCTACATATGTGCTGTGGTACATAAATGTCCACATGCATACACATGAGTATATACACACAGACACAGAGATCACACACATTCACCAGGTTAAGAAGGAAATGTTCCCAAGTTGACTAAGAGTATCTACAAAATCAAACAACTCTGGCAATTATAATGAATGATAAGAAAACTGAGCAATCCTTCTCTCAGACTAGAAATAAGACAAAGCTCTTAGCACTTTTATTCAATGTAGTACTACAAATTAAAGCCAATGTAATAACTAAGAACATGTTTTTTAAAAGAATCTAAAGACAGGAAGACTATATACAGGTAGAAATAAAAATGACCCTATCTAGTGATAACATGATTTTCTGTATGGAAGACCCCAAACTATCTATAGAGAGTACAATGATACCAAGGTCACAGAATATAAGATGAACATACAAAACTTTATGATATTGCTTTATATTAGCAGTGAGCACATGTCATTTCTGTATTATAAAACTCACAGTATTTTGCATCCAGTAAAAATGTACCAAAGAGACCAGGGTTTTGACTCCAGCCAGGCATCCTGGTGATCATCCATGTGGTAGTCAGTATGCATACCAAGAGCTTTAGCCACGCCTGTCACCCTGCTGTCACGTAGCCAAAACACAATCATGACCCAACCCAGGAATCAATATCAAGCTTCACCAGTCTCGGTGGCTGGACGTGGCACAGGTGCAGCTCTGGGAATCTCGGGTGCTCAGAACACCTGGCTTTTGAAAAACTAACAGGGGTTACAGACCAGAACGAGGCCATGGAAGGCTTTGCTTTGCTTCGTCTCTGCTCTTGTTTGGTTGTTTTCCCCCCTACTCTTCATGTTTCCTTTATTGTTCTGCGTTACTGGGTTGTTAGCTGGTTGACTGGTTGGTAGATATGTATGTTTCTACTCTATCTGTGCTTGATGGGTTGCACCTCTATTTTTGCTTTTGTCCTCATCTCTAACATTTTTTTTAAAGTTCTTTGGTTTGACTTTTAATTAGTGATATCTATGTTTGATCATACAAATGAACAGAAAGTATATAGAATTCTGCAGGCTAACCAAGTATAGTAGCAAAGATATAATGTGAAGAAAAGAGAAGTACCTTGCATGGAAGTGTATTACAAGTAGTTGCTCTTAAAAATCCATAGTGGATGACCATGAAAATGGAGGATAATTTATATGTCTGTTATAACATATTATAATACATTATAATTATATATGTCATATATATATATATATATATATATATATATATATATAGAGAGAGAGAGAGAGAGAGAGAGAGAGAGATGTTATGATGTCTGTTGAGAATCAAAGACATTTTGAGTAAAAGCCACTCATCAAGATGAGTTTCATGACTGACCGGACAAATCCAACCTGGGTCTCCATTTGAGAATAAAGAAGATAATTCAATTTTATATACTCAGTTCCTGTCTTTTCACACAGTGGAGTACCTTTCTTTTCAGAAGAATTCTCTGATTGGAAAAGTATACCAGGAATTTTTTTTAACTCCTCAAATTTCCTCTCCTTTATTTTTTTTTTTTTTACAATATAATTTAATTCTACATATCAACCACGGATTCCCTTGTTCTCCCCCCTCCCGCTCCCCTGGTT
>CABHPP010100417.1:10341-28470 GCA_902168425.1 Peromyscus attwateri
AAGAAAGAAAGAAAGAAAGAAAGAAAGAAAGAAAGAAAGAAAGAAAGAAAGAAAGAAAGAAAGAAAGAAAGAAAGAAAGAAAGAAAGAAAGAAAAATTTAGAGTAAAAATACTATGGAGTCCATTATATGTTGGTAAACTACTCCTGAACATGAGGCCTCTCCTGTAGTGGTTGACATATTAGTGCCACTCTACTGGAGAAAACTGGTTTTCCCTCTCCCAACAGGTACAAGCAACAGTCCTATTGTTAACTTTTGCCCTAATCACTGGGTTTTTATTCATTCATTCTTATTTATTTCTAAAATTTAGCAAAATAAAATAAATGAGAAAAAAACAAAGACTCTCGCATCAAAGTTAGACAACACAAACCAATAAAAGGAAGAGCCTAAGAGCAGGAATAAGAAAGAATAAGAGACCCACTCATTCACTCCCTCAGGAAGCCTGTATAAAAATGTTAAACTGGAAGCCCTGATATATAAGCAAATGACCTGGTGCAGAACCATGCAGACTCTGTGCGGTCTGCCTTGGTCTCTACAAGTTCCTATGAGTTCTACTCATGTAGATGTAGAAGACTTTGTTTTCTTGATGTGCTCCATCTTCTCTGGCTCTTGCACTCTTTTGCTTCCTCTCACATGGGGTTCCCTGGGCTCTGGGGGAAAGGATTTGATGGAGACATCCCATTCAGAGCTGAGTGTTCTGTCTCTTATTCTCTGCGTAATGTCTGGCTCAGGACTTATATATTTGCTCCTTTCTGCTGCAGGAGGAAGCTTCTCTGGTGACAGCTGTAAAAGGCTCTGATCTATGAGTATTGCTGGATATCATCAGGATTCATTTTACCACTACTTTTTTCTTTCTTTCTTGGTATTACATGGTCTTCGCCTAGATCCTTAGCCTATCTAGTGTCTGGTTCTCATATGTTCTTTGATTTCTTTTTCAATGACTTAAAATGTTATCGCATAAGTCCTTCATTTGCTTAGAGATTTCCCCAAGATATTTTTTTTTTCATTGTTTGAGGTTATTATAAAAAGTGTTGTTTCTTTCTCAGACTTACTGTCATTTATATATATAGGAGGGCTACTGGTTTTGTGAATTAATTTTGTATCAGGTACCTTGTTGAACGTGTTTATCATTTGTAGTAGTTTAGTGGTGGAATTTTTCAGGTCACTTATGTATACTATTATATCATCTGCAAATAAAGGTAATCTGACTTCTTCCTTTCCAACTTGATCCCTTTGATCTCTTTCAGTTGCCTTATTGCTCTAACTAAGACTTCAAGGTATGAAGACAGTTGATAACCTTGTCTTTTTCTTGGTTTTAGTGGAATTAATATGCGTTTTTCTCTATTTAAGGTGATCTTGGTTATGAACTTGCTGTAAACTGACCCTACTATGTTGAGGTATGCCCCTCACATCTGTAATCTCTTAATGCCTTTTAACCAAAAAGCATCTGATCTGACTTAAGGCCCACTCCACTAGATGAAGATTTTATCAGACACTACTTGGGTGAGAAAGAATCTGAGACTAGTGGACTCACATCTAGCTCCAGTGTCCAAATTCCTTTTGATGACTGTGTACTATATTCACAAGTTAATTGTATTCTAAGGTAGAGAGTGTTGTGTGGCCAGTGACACTCTCAAGACACATCTTTCTCCTTTAATCCAAGGCAACCCACCTGGCATGTTCGAGAGACTAAAAGTTGACTTGAACAGTTTATTCCATGGTCTTTAAATAGCACTAGAAATGGTCTCTACATATTAATAACTAGTCTAATACTTTACCTTTCTTTGTCTAGTAATGTTATGTGTCCTACAAATGCTATAATTATTAGATACCAGTTTCTAGTATTGCAAAGCTTGAAAGGAAAAATAAGCCCAAGGATGAAGATGTGTATATGTGACTGAATATAGGTAGTTCCCAGAACTTAAACTGTCCTCTCTTTAAAATAAATGACCTTTCCTGTTTCATTTTGTTTCACTTTGCTCAACTTAGACTTCTCTCTACAGTGAAAGTGAGAGTACTTTTACTTTGGTTCCTATGTAGGTTACAGAATACCTGCCTGTTACCTTTAATTGCTTCATACTTACAGTGTTCTTACCCTGAGAGTCATGCTTTCCCTTTACATCACCAGATATCTAACATGAAATATTTATCAGAGACAGGACTTTTCAAGAAAGGGACACATAAAACAACACATGGACACTAATAGAAGGGCATTGATTCTCTGCCCCATCCAGAGAGGCCACAGATTAAGTAATAAAACAAACATTGCTTGTGACATTTCATTTCTGTGAAGCTGGAGTTAGCAATGCATAAAACATAGGAAGATGCATGAATCTTACAAACTAGATAGGAAGCCATATGTTGCCAGCTAATTTTTTATTGCTACTCTCCCATACCTGCTATAAAATTTATATTTTCAATAAATTAAGTTTAAAAACAACAAAAAGAACTAACTACAACTTGTAGCTTGGTACAAAACAACTCCTTATTCTTTCTTGTGCATCATTACTTCTTTGCTTTGTTGCAGTCATAGGCTAAGACTTTCATCCCTTTACATAGGAGGGGAGACTCGTCACTCATGAAAGTGGTCACTGTGTAATCAATGTTTCTCTTTATGCTTTGACCCTGGAGGTTACAAATCCCAAGGAAGATAAGCCTAAGAGTTCTTCAAAGAAAAAGTACTGCTTGAACTTTCTCTCAGGAGGATATTTGTGGTGATATATTGTGCATCAAATAAAGCTTGCCTGAAGATCAGAGACCAGAGCTAGTCACAGAGTTAGCTATAGAGGTCAGGCAGTAGTGGCACACACCTTTAACCCTAGCACTTGGGAGGCAGAGGCAGAGATCTGTCTGGATTTCTGTGGGTTCAAGGCCATACTGGGCTACACATGATTAATATAGTCTAAAAGAGAAACACACCCAGTCAATGGTGTCACACACTTTTAATTCCAGCACTTGGGATCACACACGTTTAATCCCAGTACTAGGAAGGTTGAGACAGGAAGTGATATGGCCAGGCAGAGAAAGGAATATAAAGTGGGAGGAGACAGGAAGGCATGCTTTCAGGCTGAGGAACTGGTGAGGTAAGAGGTGGCAGCTGTGGCTTCCTCTGCTTCTTTGATCTTTCAGCTTTCACCCTAATATCTGGCTCCAGGTTTTTATTATAAGACCATTTATGATTCGTACAACAGATATTGCTATTTCCAAATACGTAAATGTAGAGGTTGGAATGGTTATACTTACACACACACACAAACACACACACATAAATAATTTTTATAATATATCTAACTCCTTCTGAAATAAATCAGTCTACATAGCCTTTGGGGGTGTGAAGGGTTTTCATATGAAAGTCTGCAAACAACAAAATCTTGGGAGCTCTTAGGTTTGGAGAAGATGAATAAATACTAGAGATTCTTACGCTAATAGGTGAGTGGGTAGGGTGACAATTCCCAGCTTTAATTTTTTTTTCTGAGTTCAAAGGCCAGATCTGTCAGAATGAAGGCAGCGGGGCCTTTGTCAAATCACTTACCACCTCTGAGCATTGGTTTCATTTAAAACACAACAAAAATGTCTGTACGTGACTGGGGGCTTATATTCATTGAAATAAAGCATCTAAAATATTGAACAGTTGCTATTACAATAAATGTAATCAATTTAGCAACTTAACAAGCATTCAATGTATTAACACACATGCAAGGTATTATACATCTCAAACTCTAAACATAGAAGGGTGAGAAAGGTAAATACTACATACACGTATTATAGCATTTTAGGACATGCACGCTGGCAAGTATTGGCTAGAATCCAGTAGTGATACTTGAATTCAGGCACCAGCCAAGGACTGCTAAGGGAAAACATCTATTTTTCTTCTGTGAGGAAGGAAGCACTTAATTTAACTACGTCTAAATGTCCAAAACAGAACAAGTTGGTGGGAGACAGTTATAAATGGAAAATGTGGGGTGGTTTTCTAAAGGAAATTGTCTGGCTTGATGACCTACAAGTTGAGTAGTTGTTCCTTCACATAGCATTTCATAAGGTTCCATTACCAATGGTTCAACTAAATGTGAACAGAAATATTTGAAATTTCATTTGTGTTGACATATATACAAACATATATTTTCCTTTCCTCGTTCCCTAAAAAGTACATTAAAACATAATATTATGTAATTTCCATTGTGGCTGGCATTATAAATGGTGTAGAGATTATTTAAAGGGATGCCTTAATTTTCTATGAATATACTTTTCTCTTTAACATGGAGGAATTGAGCATTGTTGGATTTGGGTATTCACAGGGTCCTGGGATACAATCCTCACAGAAAATGAAGAATGACTGGTAGGGATGTAGTTCAAATATGTGGAAGGTAGGCAAAGATTAAATTTATTAAGGATGTTTAATAGCAAGTAAATAAAACAATTGCTTATGCTTAGGCTCTGAGAAATCTTTTAAGACTTACAGAAAATCAACAGCAACACTGTGAGTAGATCACGGCTTGCCTTGTACTGCGTGTTTGCGCGCACGTGCGTGCGTGGGTGCGTGTGTGTGTGTGTGTGTGTGTGTGTGTGTGTGTGTGTGTGTGTCTGTAGGGACATTCATGTACGTGTATGTGTTCTTCCTGTGGTAAAACTGTACATCTACAATTGAAGCGAACTTGACAGCACATCATTTTATTTCTATAGGAGTGCATGAGGAGCATGTGGACGTACGTGCTTGGATTGTCTGAGGTACACAGTGAAACTTACAGTCCTAAAAAGTACCTAAAAAGAATCAGCTCCCTTATCTAATTTTGATTTTTTAAGCAGTATGAAAGACAAGACAAAAGGACAAAAGAGCTGGAGAAGAGAGAAGAAAAAGGGAGGTTAGAAGCAAAGGACGGAAGAGAATAAGAAAGACAATCAGAACAGGCTTTTAAAGTTAATAAAAGTAAAAAGGGCAAATGGAATCCTTAGAACAAGATCTTCAGTACAGCTGAAATAAAAATGAAAAATTACATGCAAATTTGTGCTGATAGAGCCTTTAGTTCAATTATCATGATGTCAAAAGATGATTTCAAAGCAGTAGTTCTTCAGTAAAATTAATCATTTAATTTCTTCTCTCTTTTAATAAGAAAGACCTCTTGATGTGTGTATGTAAAATAGGAAGCATGCATTCTCAACCTGTAACTCTTTGCCTGACAAGCGTAGGTGGAGTCTACCATCCAGTAACTTAAAGAGCGAACATAGACATTTTACTACTTTAAAATAACAGCCAAACTGGTTAAAAAGCTGTCCAATTCTGTGAGTATTGACCCCATTCAAAGGATGGCACCGAGCAAAAATTAAGCTTCCATTTCTTTATTAAGTTCTTCAGATTCTTGTCAAACCTTTCCTCTTGCGTTCCCCTTCCCTTCTACATGACTTGGCTCTTCTGGTGACTCTGTGTAACCCTTAGCAGGAATGTCATAATAGAAGAAGTGAAGTGCAGCTGTGCAGGGCTTCCAAGAGAACACATCTGACACAGCTAATCAGGAGTCATTGCTCCACAGGCTGAGCAACAACTTAAACCAGTCATCGAGCAGAGAAGAAACATTGTGCGAAAAGCCATCTGAAAATTACAGGAGGTGACTGGTAGTTGGTAAGGCAAGATTGAGATTTGTTTTTTTCTGAATAAGAGTTTTATAAACCTTACAGTCTTTTGTTATAACTATTGCTGATGCATATGAAAACCTTTTGAAGTAGTCAAATCAATGGCCCTGACACAGCTGTAGTAATCTGGTTATACGTCTAGGCGATCAGATGACTAGGCAGTAACCATGCCCACAGCATCTTGATGCAGTAGAGCTCAGATGAAAAAGTATATCTGTGAGAACACAAAAGTTTGTCTGGGAGTTCATTCTCTGAGGTGTCTCCCCAAACCATGCAATACAAATATGGCATCAAAAATGATGAAAGAAGGAAATAGAAGATCATATCTGCAGAGCCTTCTCTGCATGCATGGCTGTGCAGGCATGTGCTGGGACCCAATTACACTGAGTCATTTATCATTGTAACTAAAGCCCATGCCGATAGTCCTCTTATCGAGTTCTCATAAACATTTGTCCTATTATTAAGCAGCATTATCGCATTTTATAATAATGATGACTGTCATGTTTTCAATAACAAATTAAAATTTAAATGTGGAAGCTCAGATATGCAAGGATATTATTTTTGGTCTGATTAATACTTCTTGGTATTTGCCTGTTCTTTTGACTTTACATTCAGAAGGTCAGCCCTCCCTGGGAAACTTCTAGTTCCTCATGGGAAAAATGCTTGAAATGTGTGTATTTGTCACCAGATAGGAAGAGAGAGTTCTGGGTTTGTCAGTCTGGATCATCCTACTCACTTCGACTGAGAAAACTAGGCGAGCAGCCGTAGTCAATGTGAAACGATGGAGTGAATATATTTAGATTAAGACGAGATGTAATTTTAATGTTAAAGGCTCTTCCAAATTCTTTTCTAGCTATAACCACTATCAGCATATTAATCAAGTCAAACAAATGTGTGCAAATAGTTTTGTCAAGTAAGCATTGATTAGAACTGTTCATTTAATAGCTCTAAAAATAATCACAGAAAATTAAAAATATGAGAAAACTTTTCTTTAAAAAAAAACACAAAAAAGTTTAAAATATATATGATTGAAGCCAAAAAAAAAAACCAAGTACTTATAATTCTGAGACTATTTCAATGGTCTCTGAAAGTTTTTCTAATTATTCTTCTGCTTAGAAAATCCTTCTTGCAATTCACCCAAAACATACAATCTTCCACATAAACTACGTCAATTCCATGAGTTAGAACTGTTTTTGGCCCATAGCCAGCCCTTAAGGTATATCTTCAAAGAGCTTTTAAATTTAGGTGGCTTCATCAGGTCATTCTTTCTTGTTGATACTTTCTGGAATATAATGATTCACATTCTGAATAGTCACAAAGTCTCTTGCTTCTCGGCCACATGCTTTGTAAAAATTTCTTTTTCATACAATATATTCTAATCACAACTTTCTCCTCCCCAAACTCTTCCAACATCATCCCACCTGCCCACTCACCCAACTCTACACCCTTTATTCCTTTCTTTAGGAAACAAATAAGCAGAAAAACAAAACAAACAAACAATAAAAACAACAAAGCAGGGGTCCAGTGTGGTGGGGCATGCAATAATTTGACCTGAATAGCAAGCTCCAGGACAGCCAACTCTACACAACAGAGACCCTGCCACAAAAAAAAAGCAAGAAAAAAAACCCACAAGAAATCCTCTCTCTCTCTCTCTCTCTCTCTCTCTCTCTCTCTCTCTCTCTCTCTCTCTCTCTCTCATGGGCAGTCTCTCTCTCTCTCTCTCTCTCACACACACACACACACACACACACACACACACACATTCTTACTCATGCATTTGCAGGAACACATACATGCACATGCCAAAACCCCAACAAAGAATATAAGGGGAAAAGGTCTACAAAAGTATCACTGAGTTTGTTCTGTGTTGGTCATCTAATACTCTACCACATTCTTCTACTAGCAGAAAGAAGTTCCTTGTGTTGCATTAGTTAACCAGCTTATTTGCTCTTGTCTTATCTGGAAAAGGGAATGAGAAGAGCTCTAGTCACTGATGGAATACCTCCTCACTGTTCCTCCAACCAGTGTAATAAAATATCTTTTCATTAACTCCTTCAATAATCATGAAATAAACTTTGCAGGGGGGAGGGGGGACTTCTATGAGGTTAAATGATTTTCTTATTCTTACATAATTCTATAATCAATTATTTAAATAAAGTGGGTTTTAGATAATGTGTTTCAAAACAAAGAGAAACTGACATATCCCTGATGGGTGACCATTTAAAGTTAAAAATGCACGAAATGATGCAAAATGAGTAGGTATCGTTTATAAAATTTCTATATTCTTGAAATCATTTAAATGGCTTTATTATTGTGTTTGCCTTTGATTCTTCTCTGTAAAATAAGGATACCAAGGCAAGATTGTTAGATTTCTTGTTCCTAGTACAGGCAATTGGGCTCTATAGCAATTTTCAGTACACGGTGTTCATATTAATAACCTCTTATCACTATAATGCAATGTACTCCTTACACATCTGAGTGTATAGGAGAGATGGATTTTTATCCCCTATTCAGAAGGAAGACCTCTAAGTCTAGAACACACTGGGCCACAGTAAACTAAGACTCTTTCATGAGGAGCATAACAGGGATGGGAGTGGAGAGGCGGCTCAGTGGGCGATGTCATTGCAAGTCAAGCTTGGGATCCTGAGGTCAGATCAACAGAATTCATGAAAAATGCTGAGCTGGCCTCTGCACACCTGTAGCCCTTGCACTTGGAGGTAAAAACAGGAAGATAAGTGGGCTGACTGGTTAACCAGTCTAGCAGAAGTGTTGAGTGTCAAGTTCAGTGAGACATCTGGTTGTGGCAAACAAAATGATTGCAGAAAACATTCCGAGTTCTGCTTTAGCCGCCACACCCACCCACATGGAAGAGTACGCACGAGAACACACATACACAGCACAGCAGCTTCTTCTGCTTCAGTAATGTGCAGGAAAGTGCGGAGTAGGAAGACAACAGAATAGTTTCCCACTGCATATGCAGTTTCTGAAGTGTCACATGACACAAGGCAGGGGCATTGAATGGGTTCCGTTCTTGATCCCCCCATTTTCTTGCTCATTCTTCTATTTATCTGTCATATACAAATAACAGAATTGAAAGAAGACTAAGCTGCTGCCCATTACTTAAACTGTTACCTAGTAATCTAAGAGACACATCATAATGAGTTAAATGAATTATTAAATTTCAATATAATCACAATAAATTTTCTAGCAGCAATCTTTTTAATCCTTTGATCCATAGCTTAAAACTGAACTCCATACGTGCCCAGAAAAAAGTGTTTATTTATGGAATCTTTGAGTAAACCTACTAATGTCACCCACATGTCAAAATTAAAATAAAAAAAATGAAAATAAAATCTATTTCAAAACTGCACTAAGCTATTGAATTTATATGTCCTAGTTAATCACCTGTAGATAATGGACTATTTGATGATGAGACAGTAACAACAAGATCACATTTGTAAGTAACAGTTTAACTTCTTTTCAACAACATTATAGAATTATCTATGGGGTAAAAATTGCACCATATACTGATTGTCATAGTTTTGATAAAAGTGTTTAATGCACTATATCATTGTAGTTGTTTATTTAACTATATGCACATCATAACATCAGATAATGACAATAAATGCAAAAATAAAATTTAACTTCTTCAACCAGTAGATTTCCCAATAAAATAGCAAATCCAGCTAGAACAATAATTGAGTTGCTTTAAAAAGCTAAGTATTTCTGAGAACAGGTTCACACAGGACCCTGTGCTGATTTCAATCTTCCATGTCTTCTACAAACTCCGATTTAAATGCTTGATCCCCACTAGATGGCACTACTCTGAGTGGGGGCATGGTGTGTGTGAAACCTATAGGAGCCCCATCTGGGGGAAGTCACTTCAGGTATGTCTTGAAGGTTACGGGTGGATTCTGGAAACTTCCTGCCGCACTCTGGCTCCCAGTCTGGGATGATGGGAGTAATGTCTGCACATGTGTTCCACCATGGACTGAAACTGTGAACCAAAGTGAGTGTTTCTTCCCTTCAGCCTCTTCTTTCTGACAGCCTGTGCCAGCATGCAGAAATGACCAGTACAGAATCCCAGGGCCCTTGGTTCCCCAGGATCGTAAAACAAAGCCCTCCACAACTACAATGCAGTAAGAGGAGAGTTCAAAGAAGGCAACCGCAGCTGTTCCTGAACAATCCCAGAAGACTTCTGAGTCTCACCTGTTCTTTGAAAACAGGCTTTCAAAGTCGACCTAGCCCAGCACACTCTCAGCTCAACATTGTGCTAGTTAGTGATCATACCCATCAAACAAGAATAGAAATTCATGCGCATCAAATATAAATGGTGTTAGGTTTACGTATTGTGGTAACCGGACAAAAACCAAGCTGCTTGCTTTTCATGGACACTGTAGACACTCAGTTCTTTAAAATAGATTTTTCTTAAATCAAAAAATAAAGGATAATGTGTGGTGCTGTTTTTATCATTATTCTGTCCTGATCTTTCTGTTGTTGCCACTATATTTTGTGAAGATATATGCTTGATTTCTTTTGGGCATGTTTTTTCACGTGATTCACAGTACTACTTAGGAAGCCCCCTGCATAGCTGCATAAACATTCCAAATCACAATAGTGAAAAAAGCCAATGTATTTAAGTTTAGAAGTGGACAGTACAAGGCTATATTAAGCTCTGTTATTCTGAGCATGTATGGCCTGTTTCCGGTTCAAGTTTCCTCCTTCTTTCTAGCAGAGGATGAGGAATCTGACAAAAGGCCATATACAAATGACACATCCTTTAAAGTGTAAAACTGAAGTCATGGGTCTTTTCTGTGCATATCCCGTTGGTAAAATTGTTAAATACCACAGTGTGATAGGTATAAAGGACTAAAAGGAGTATTTGGAAAGATTGATTTTGCCAATATGTATACAACTCTTATTAGGAAAGAAACAATAACTCTTAGACAATGTGGTGGTCCATCCTCATTGGCAACTTAATTGGATTAATGTCTAGAGACTAGTGAAGCAATCTCTGTGTGTAAGGGCACCTCTATTACTGACTACATCACTATGGCTTGGATATAATGAATACATGAAGTACTTGATGGATTGTGTAGATGATGGGATCATTAGAACAGGGTAAATAGTAGGAGATGGGACATTTGGAAGGAACACAGGAAGCATGTCCTGGGGGGCCATATATTTCCATGGCTCTTCCTGTACACCTCCTCCCCATTATGAAGTGAAGAATCTTTTCCAATGCATATCCTAGCTGGAACTAGAATAATGTTCTGCTCAGATCCACTGGGCTGAGAAACTCTCACCAGAACCCTCTGAACACATGAGTCCAAATAAATCTTTTCTCTCCTTGTTCTATTTCAGTCACAGTAACACAAAAGTAACAAACAGAGAAAGCATCCAGTATCCTGACACAAGAAATACAGTTTGTAAATCTGAGCTAGTTGGGCATATAACTCAGTGATAGAGCACAGGTCTAGCTTGTGTGAGGCTTTGGGTTCAATCCTCAGTCGCTCGCGCTCTCTCTCTCTCTCTCTCTCTCTCTCTCTCTCTCTCTCTCTCTCTCACACACACACACACAGGCTTGCAGGCACATGTGCATTGTGCATGTGTCATAGTCTTCAAAGATTGTAAAATAATATGTAAATAAGCTGGCTTTGTTCAACAATAACTGTAGTTTCAATATTAACCAAACAGTGCAGTTTTGCCCTTATTTTTAATCAGATATTGGAAATCAATAGAGATTAAAAAAAACACTCGGCCCTACTCGTGAATAATATTAGACTAATTCTTCTGTCTAATCAATTGTAGATTCCAATGAGTGCTAAAACTCTCCTGGAACAGATGAATTTGTATACAGATTTAAATAGTGTTTATTAAGGCTCCATTGATCTTCCTAAAGTAGAGGACAAGCATGTGCCTGTCAGCAGGAAGCAGGGTGTGCTGCCCCTTTGCTGACACTATTCCTTGTATTGTTCAGTGGCTTCTGTTCCTTTTCTATACCTATTTGCCAGTTTTAAGGGAAAAAAAAAGAACTGGTGCTCATTTATGGTGAGTGTGGTAGCTCAGGGTGCAGATGTCTGAAAGACATCAGACTGTTAGAGAATTTATATCAATGTATAGGTCATTTAAAGCTGGTGAGAATTTTAGAATATATTATAATACGTATTCATATATGAAAGAATTTAGAGTGCCATTTGTACACTGCAATGCAATAGTGTTTGATCTGTTTGTATGTTGGTTTTGGGGCTGTGTTGTTCTTGTTCATCCTTTGCTTGTTCTCAGACAGGATCATTATGACATCTACACTGAACCTCAGCTCCCCTCCCAATCCTCCTGCCTCAGACTCCTGAACTATGGGAATACAAGTCTGAGTCCCCCACCTCCATACTTCATTCTTCCTTGAAGCCTCATCTTATCCCTGACATTATTTGATATATAGGACACACTAGGAATTTGAGCAAATAATTGATCATAATCATACTTGATTGATGGTTGTACTCTGTCAGAGTAAAATTTTCTCCTTAATAGTTATTTGGGAGTTTAATATATTGTCTCATAATCAGTAGCAATCAATAAATTAGATATGTGTCAATAAGTTAATACAAATAAAGAACACTAATTGAAAACTCAAACAATTCACAGTTACCTCAGGACTTGGCTTATCAGAAACTGAGCAGTGATTGTTCTGATCTACAGAGACAATGAAGCCAAATTGTCTCATAGTATCATTCAAATAAACAACTGAAATAATGCATGTTTATTGACTTTAAGTTGTACAAGACTATTGACTGAACACAAACTGTTAGGACCTAAACTAATTAGGTTTTAAATTTCAAGCATTCTAATAACTTTGGCATATTTACCACAGCATGCTCCAAAATGTTTTATTTTTAAGGTTTATTGATGCTTGTTATGGAAAAAAATAAAGTTTTTCCCTGTTAAATAAGTTTGGAGAGATTGTATTAAATCAAGTTGAACAAACTCCTACAAAGCAGTTGTTCTCAGAGTTCTAATAATGTGTGTTGGGACTCTCCAAGATAATATAGTGAGTGGAATTCCCCTTCATAATTCTGCAGTAACTCTCAGGAATTTTGTTCTTTAGAACAACCCTAGAAATCTCTGTGTTAGTAGCAGCCCACACTAATTCTAATATATTTCCGGAGATTCTTGTGGGAGATAGAAATGAATAGGAGGTAAGACTAAACCAATTTTCTCTCAACATATTTACATATAATAATCTGCTTTTATTATTTAGTAGTTTAAACTTCTTACTCTAATTTTAATTCCAATTTTGAAAGTAAAATTTTTCCACTGTCTTTGTATTTTTTCTTCTCTTTCATTTCTTCCATTCCCTGTTTTCCTATAGAGAACATCGTTAATGTACTGTAATGCAAAGAATAGTATTCCCATTTGTCATCATAAATGTTTGTTTTAGAACAATTACAGAATAGTGTAGCCAATAAAAATTGGATCCTATTAATCTGGCATAAACTATAGAACAATAAGTTATTATTTTGCCATGAATTAAATTCGTTTAGACAAACAAGAAATCAGGAGAGCTATGTGTTTTGCTGCAGGAAGGCTGATGTCCTCTAGTAGTCTGCCAAGGACACAGAGTGCACCTGCATAAAACAATGGAACTAAAGCCAGCCCCTACCTGCTAGGCACCCACTCTATACTGAGCTAACAAAGACCATTCCAATGGCCTTAGAAAATAGAAATCACAGTAAGGAAATGAAAGCTTATTTGGAGGTAACTATTATCTGTTCTAGAATAAAACAACCCTAATCTTCCAACGAGTAGACTGAAAGTGACCTGACAATTTTGTAGAATGAAAAGGAACTTTGTGTAACACCTTATATGTTGGCCAACACCTGTAAAGTGCAGTCATCACAAAGACATAGAAAAAAATTATTTTTTGCAGCTGGAAAGTAATGGCCTCAACTCCTCTCCTTTTCAGTGAAAGGTTAGGAGGAAGGCATAGATACAATTACACAGTTCCTTGACAAACTGCTTCAAAATGTCCTGTCTAAATCAGCCCCATGCTCTCATACTGTCTACAGTTACACAAAGATAGGACTGCATTCATGGCTTTATGTTGAAAAAACAAACAAACAAAATGAAACAACAGCAACACAAACAGTCTCTTGTCAATTGTCTTCTTGGACATTTCAATGCTAAATTATGCTTCTCAGGAAAACAGCTTCTACTAACTCCCCAACTTCTCTCTCCTCAATATTATGCCCTCTATATTTTGGTTTTCACACGTAGAGTGTTGAATTAATTATGTTTTTTGTTATTATCCACATAGCATTTGCCTCTTTTGGAGGCTACATTTATTGTGGGTACAGAGATGCTCATGAGCAGATAAAAATTGTTTTGTATTATTTCATTTCTATTCTCTAGTCTAAGCCTTCTTACCTCTCCAAACAAATGATCTAATGTATTGTGGATTCATTGAAATCCTGTAATAGTTTGATCCCTTCATATTTTTATTTACTTAATTAATATTTATTTCACACATTGCATTTTACTTTTTTTTAACCAACTTTTTAGGATCCCTTTAATTAGTTCCATCTACTTACTGCATGATGTACCTGTCAGTTTGGGCAAATTTGTAGTGTAATAGCAAATGCCACCTGAATTCTAATAACATATTAAAGGTTTAACTCTTATTTGAATTGGATATTGTCTGTGCCTCTACTGTACCTCCTCTTCACATTCAGGTTCAGATTTAAGGAAGATCCTTGCCAAATGCATGACAAAGACATTTATGTGACTGAAGGAAAAGACTCAAAAAAACTGCTATGCATATACTAAAGTTTCAATATAGAAAGGACACAGGTCCTGTTTCCTCATACCCCAATGGCCACATTAAGTCACACTTCCTAGTGCAACCCAAATAAGTGGGAAACAATTCTTTCCTGTGATTGTGCCAATGAAGGGGATCTTAAAAGGAATATATGTGTAGTCTCTCACTCCTTATCTAGAGAAATATCATTTTCTCATTTTCCTAGATATAATCTTAGCATTTATCTAGGATATTATATGATTGTCTAAAGAAGCTACAAGGTAAGGCAATTAATCCAGGACTCAGAGGAACATGTATTCTAGTCAGGTTGCAAAGCCAGGGAAGACTGATGTTGAAGGTGAAGTCCCCAGGAGGTCTGCTGCAGAATGCCTTCTTAAACAAGGAGACAAGTCTTTTTGTGCTATTTGAATCTTAAACCAGCTGGAGGACAATCTGGCTTAGTCAGAGTTCATCAACTGATATGTCAATCATATGGAAAACATCCATACAGAAAGATTCACCATTATGTTTAACCCAAAAGTGGGCGCTACTTGGCCCAACCAATTCCACACATAAAATTAGCTACTATGCTGGTATGTTGTGTAAGTTAATCATTCTGTCACTAATAAAACGTCAGAAAAGGTCAAGTCAAAGAAAAATAGATTCATTTGATTTCCATTTCATAGTATTTGGTCTTTGGATAACTGGAATCTCTAGGCCTGTCCCAGGATAGAATATCATGGTGAAGATCTCATAGCAGGGCAAAGTTGCTAACTGCATGGCAGTCAGGAAGGAGAGGGAAGGGAATGGGCCAGAGAAAATATAATCCCAAGGATACACACTCACAAAGACCCATTCCTTTCAAATATGTTTCAAATCTACTACATTTCAACAGCCCATACAACTGTGAATCAATCCATTGGTAAGATGAGAACCCCCAGGGTATAAGTATTTCCTCAAAGCCCTACTTAGGAACATTGCCGCACTGGGCACCAAATCTTCAACATGACTAATTAGGGGACATTTCAGATCCAAATCATACTAAATACCTATAGTTACATCAGACATATAGAATTTAAGAAATGTAGCATGCAATGAAGGGAATACATTACTCCACAAATATAAAAGAAGTAAGACTGTACAAAATGAATGTATTCTTAATTACAGATAAAATATACATCTTAAAAAGGATAAAAGTAAAAAAAAATAAATTTAAAAATGGTGATTGAATACTTAATCTCTGATTGCAAACAATAAAATATAAGACATAGCTAAACAAAGAAATGGGACTTCTTGAACTGCAAAATACATGCATGAAGGAAATTTTTATTTTTTTTCTTCAGAAAAGATAATTTTTGAGCAAAACCAATGTAGTGTAGAGCTATAACACTTGGACAAGATATACAAATACCAGCACAAGGCTAGGAAGGGGAAAATTTCAAAGCAGAGATGCATTATTACCCAAGGTTCTTACCTTGACAACTGTATCACAGAGTGTTATCTGATGCTACTAGAGAACCAAGGGCTTAACTAGAAGGAAATAACAACATAATGCAGTAAGTCCAAACACAGGAAAACATGAGGAAATGATACATATAAAGAATCTGTGAAAATAATTTAAGTATTGTGATAATAAATTTAATCACAACTACATACATTTGTAATTATATCAAATATCACAGAATCAAATGTTTTTGTAAAATCAAAGGCCATTTTGTTAGATGAAGAAATGTTATCTTAGAAAAAGTTGGTGAAAATATATAAAGTTAAATGAATCCAAAATAACACCTTGCGAACAGTAAGAAAAAGAAGGATAGCATATGTTAAAATTAAACACAGAAATGTTCTAGATAAAAGGAAATGTTTTATTGACCAATGACAGATATTCCAATTAATAAAAAAGCACAATAATTCAATTATATGCACACTTAGTAATAGAGTTTCAACTCTAGTATTGAGAAAGATTTAAAGAAGAGTGAAGAAGACTCAACATTGCTTGGCTATATTTCTGAACTGGAAGGTAGAAAAAGATGGAGCTTGAATAAAGTCTGTGTTTAAAGAAAACACCAAAATAAAGGTATTTATTTTAAAGAAAACATTATTAAATGGGTAAACTTTTGCCTGTACTGGTCAATAAGAAAAAATAAACCTATTTCAAAACTAAAGAGGACCATTACTTCAGATCCTAAAGGCAAAACTGAGAACAGAATGTGGTTAGCAATTACTGCCAACATGCTTAGCAACATAGACACAAATGAAAAACATTCTGAAAACCAAAAATTATCAAAAGTATCACTCACAGATCACTTTACCAAAATTTTCGTTGCCTAAAATATCAAGTGTATTTAAAAATTCTTCCTACAGAGACCTCTCTAAGCACATTTGATGGCATTCATGAATTTGTCAAGTGTTTACAAGGTAAATGAAATAGGTGCCACACAATCTCATGGAGTAACCAGATTTTATGAGGCTAAACAGAGTATATGGAAAGAAAATTTCAGTGCTGGTGAGTTGTTTCAGAAGTTATAGACCCTTGATAGAAATTCTCAAGGCCTCAGCTCAATCTCGGAGACCTTCCCGGTGGCAGGAGAACCAACTCCCAGATTTTCACTTTTTGTCCACATGCATGTGTGCGCACACTTGCGTGTACACACACACACACACACACACACACACACACACACAAAATAGAAATAAAACTGTAAAAGTAGAATATTAAAGACTGTAAGTATTTATCAAAATTTAGGAAAAAAAACACCTTTAAACCATCAAACCCAGCAATGTTTAAAAAATATAATATACTATAACAAATTGGGCTTATTTCAAAAGCACATTTTTTTGTTTTGTTATGTTTTTAATATTCTAAAAAGTTGTGTCTCCTAGGAATGTCAGAAACTACACCAATGAAACCACACCAACATGATTACCTAAACATGAGGTCAACAAGGACAATAGTAATAGCATACCAAAGTGGACAAGATGTCTCAAACCTACAAAAAGAACTGACTATAGACAACTAAAAAATGCCAAGCATGGGAGAAGTGGTTTTCTCCAGAGAAAAGTACACCAATGGGTTATCCAATAAAATAATCACCCCTTAAACACATGCATATATATAACATAACACAGACTGAGCAGTCTATATTAGGAATATATATATATATATGTATATACATATAAAGACATGCAAGTAACAGCAATTAATGAAAAAAGAGACCATGAATTTGAAAGAGAGTATGGACGCATGTATGGGATGCTTTGGGGGGAGGAAAGGGGAGGAAGAAACAATGTAATTGTATTTTAATAAAAAATTAAAAGAAATAATAAAAATATTAATGAAATAATGAAAGATGGCCAAATGATTTTTCAACTAATGCAGAAAAACTACTCAACTAAATTCAAACTCGTCATCATGAAATTATCTTCAATACAAAGCTAGACGGAAATTTCAACAAAACAAACCTTATCTAAAATTCTAACACAATTTTACAAAACCCAAATACAAAAGAATTTATTTTACATAATCCCATTTTCATGAAGTTGTTGATTAGAAAAAATATCTATTATAATAAAAATCAAACGGCCCATAGTAAATGACATCATGAGGGTATATTGCTTGAGAAATTGGATGTGAAGTGTTCTATGCTTTAGGGGGGTTATTATTTCCAATGTATATATATATATATATATATATATATATATATATATATAT